>RJWJ010009664.1:29344-49413 GCA_004363605.1 Indri indri | reverse complement strand
ACCAGCTTTGCGAAGAAAGAGTTCAGAAAGTATCTCCATTGCCTATGAAACCATCCATCTGACAAAAAGGGGGAAAATGAGGCAGAGAATTAAATGTAACTCAGATCTGAAAGTGGATAAACCACATTTGGGTCTTTTTAGTAAAAATGAGTGTTTTACTATCAGAATATTTAACTGTAATAATAATAGGTGGGGCAGAATAAAAATTTAAACTTTCATATGCTTTCTCTCTGTACTTTCGAGAAACAGTCATACAATTTCCTTTGATTTTCAGCAAGTTGAAGAGGACAGTCGGCTAAAAAACTGGCTGGTTTCCCATTGGCTCCTGAACCTTCTTTTTTTCCTTCCTTTACAGACACTAATGAGACTATAAAGTATATTTGCAAGTATGCTTGATCAAGGTACCTTCTCCATCTGAGGCCGGCAAAGCACTCTACTTTCCCATTGATCTCTATTAGCAAAAGCATAGATGGAAATTAGGAAAGTAAGCCACAGGTATTTCTCAACATATGTCTCCCTAGAATAATTCTTTGCTTCCCCTAAATGTTCAGAAGTTGAGAATGGGTCATGACTTTTTATGATTTCCATAATGCAAATTTTTCATTACCTTGGATTTTCCCTTATCTCAGTAAGTGGTTAGCCCACCAAAAATAAATTCTAAGGCATAGCTTGTTTAGCTTCTCTCTTTTATAGAAACGTAGGCTTTTCTCCTCCATTTCTAAACCAGAACGTTGAACAGTGACCCTAAGAAGGAAGGCAGCCCTGTGGGCCCTGGGTTCCGACTGCTATTTTACTAAAGACTTAGTGCCTTGCTCCCTACCCTGCACATATCCTGACAAGTGGCCCTCAAGCTCCGTGTGCTCCTATTCTCAACGCAAAGGCACTGACCCAAGATAGCCACAAATGCCAGTTTCACTCTGCCCCAAACAGAATCGACAGTTTGTCAATAATTCTAGAAACTGAGCCCTTTCAATAGCTGAAATGAAAACATTAAAAGAACTTTAAAGAACTTTCTATCTTGCCTTATCAAACTTTTCCACTTAAATCTCAAGAGTTTGTGCTCTTCTGGGAGATGAGAGAACTAGTATGAATCTTCGGAGTAAAACTGACTATCCAGATGGTATGAGCTCATGTGTCTGGACAGGGTGGCAGGTCTCTGACAGTAACAGAATGGGATGCACTGTAATCCTAATGATTTAGAAGGCTGAGGTGAGACAATTGCTCGAGGTCAGGAGTTAGAGACCAGCCTGAGCAAAAGCGAGACGCTGTCTCTACAAAAAATAGAAAAATTAGCCGGGCGTGGTGGCACACACCTGTAGTCCCAGCTACTCGGGAGGTTGAGGCAGGAGTATTGCTTGAGCCCAAGAGTTCGAGGTTGCTGTGAGCTATGATGATGCCACTGCACTCTAGCCAGGGTAACAAAGCAAGACCCTGCCTCAAAAACAAACACCCCCCCCCACCAAAAAAAAAACACAAAAGAGAATGGGATGCAGAGATGGCATTACAGGAAACAATGATATAAGGGTTCAGTCAGTCCGATGGTCACTTTCATCTAGAGCAACTTCTCCAGTCCTACTCCTGCCATGAAGGTGTATGGACGGGACTTGCACAGGATGGGCAGTGCCTACGCATGGAATGCCAAAGCTACGAAAGTTAAGGGATAACAATTCTTAAGTGACTTCCCTTGTTAAGAAAAAAAATATCTGTTCTTGTTTCATAAAAGTCCCTGGTATAAGAATTCCTAAACTAGCTTGTCAAAATATAGTATAGGAGTGATCTTGCAAACTTCGGTTAGCTGAACAAGTTGTTCTTTGAATAAGTACAATAGGAAGAACAGTTAATACAATAAAAGGGACCGTGGAGCTGCTTGGAGAAATTGAAGATGTGGTGTCCTGGAGCCCCACCTTTTCAGCTCCCCCAACCTTCTTCCAGAAGGCAACTCTGGGGAGCACAATTTGAAAGCCAGCGTCCCACAGCAACGAGTCCCAGGCTTCCTTGCTCGTACCTTTGTTACTAGACGTTACATCAAAAAGTGACTCCTCCTATTAAAAGTTTCCCCATTATTTTCTCCAAAATAATTTATAATAAGTTTCCTCTGAGTACTTCCTGTCCATACATTATTAGAGCATGAAACTACTACAAAAAAGTAAAAGCCACTTTCCAGGTTGGCATATGGAATAATGTTCATAGTCCAAATAATATCTCATCCAGGAATCAAACAATTGTGAATATTCAAGTGAAAATAAAGCCAAATCAATTCATTTGGATGTTTTACAGACTTTAGATATCACAGCCAGGGATTTTTTTTTTTCCTCCTCAATTTCCGCACGTACATTTCAAGGATTTCAAGACAAGCTTTGAATATTAGTTTAGCCAATAAATAGCTTGACTACCCTCAGTTGTCATTTCATATCGTGTCTCCACATTGCAGAGCTGAGCTGATACACAGTAACATGTGTGATATCTATAGAGGTGACACTGCCACTTGGAGATTTTAAAGTTACAATATAGCTGTACACTTTGAAAAAATATTACACAGTGATGTAGAGAAGTAGAAGATGGGGGTATATAGAATAATGGAGGATGGAAGCAAGAAAGAAACTAAAAAGAGCAGTGGTTCCAGCACCGCCAGGAAGGCTGTGCCTCCCCGGCCTGACTCTGGGTTCTTAGTAACGGGGCAAGTGTCTGTTTGACGGAATGACGACTATTTTGTGCTGCACCCACTTCAGTGTTCTCAGAAGCAGAGCAGTCTCAGCATAACAGACAGTCAAACTATTTTTCCTTCACAAAGAAAACTGGATCCACTGTCCTTTCATTAATTTTGGCATCCTGGATAAAGATGATACCAAGAGACCCTGAGCACGTTCAGAACAAGGTGGGCCAACGAGAAAGAAAATAAGCACTAAACCTGTCAATGGTTACAAATGACAAAAAAGCACCTGGGAAATTTTCAGCTCTCATTCACATATTATTTTTCATTTTCAGAATAGACACATGAAATTCTTAAAAAAAACAAACAAACACAAAATTATGGATAAATAACACTGAGGAACTGGTGGTCCTTTCCACACTCCTTGTAGGGGGTGGTACCTCCAGAAAAATGATCACTGGTCTTGGGACCATCTGTCTTAGCACTCGGGCTGTCCTCCTTCCCTGTCCACCCCACTAACCAGCCTGTCCTCTGAGCTGGAGAGAGAGCCAGCTGGTCCCAAGCACGCCAGCTGCTTGTGTGACCTCACACCAGTGGATCGGGCCAGGCACACGGGGAGGCTTCCCCAAGGTCTCCCCATCACACCACACTGGCCTGCAGAGAGGAGAAGATCCCTCATTGCATGTAGAAACCCACCCTCCACCGCCCCCGGGCACATCCCTGGTCTCTGTCTGATCCGAAGGAGTAGACTGGTAGTGCCTGGTGGGGTCCCGAGTGCCAAGCAGGCACCAGGAGTGGTGTGCAAACACAATGAACCCGACACACCACTTCCCCTCTGGGTCCTTGCTCCTGTAGGAGGAGGAAACTGGACCAGATGCTTGCCAAGACACCTCTCACTATTCCAGAACGCTGTGATTTGAGGCGATAGAAGGTTTGGATGTTTGAAAATAAAAGAAGATACATAGGAAAGGTTTAAGAAGAGTTTATCATCTGCACTGGCCAATACAGTAGCCACGAGCCATATGTGCCTACTGTATGGAATTGTAAGTAATGTGACTAGAGAACTACATTTTCAATTTTATTTAATTTAAAAGTTCAGATTTAATATTGATACCCAATTCAGATACCAGAACACATTTAAATGTGTTTGGAACAATCTAGATATGTGAATCTACTTTTCTAACTTTAAATTGTATGAAATAAAATATAGATAAAGTATTTCCAATGAAAATGTAACATCCAAATTGAGATGTAAAACACATACCAGATTTTAAGACCTAGTAAAAAAAAAACAACTCAAAAATTTTACATATTGATTCATGTTGAAATGACAATATTTTGGATATGCTCAGTTAAATAAAATATATGATTAAATTAATTTCACTTTTTTTTTTTTTTGAGACAGAGTCTGACTCTTTTGCCCGGGCTAGAGTGAGTGCCGTGGCATCAGCCTAGCTCACAGCAACCTCAAACTCCTGAGCTCAAGTGATCCTTCTGCCTCAGCCTCCCAAGTAGCTGGGACTATAGGCATGTGCCACCATGCCCGGCTACTTTTTTCTATATATATTTAGTTGGTCGATTAATTTCTTTCTATTTTTTTTTAGTAGAGATGGGGTCTCGCTCTTGCTCAGGCTGGTCTCGAACTCCTGAGCTCAAACGATCCGCCCACCTCAGCCTCCCAGAGTGCTGGGATTACAGGCGTGAGCCACTGCGCCCGGCAATTTCACTTTTTTAAAGCTTTTAAAATACAAGTATTAGAAATTTAAAATTATATATGTGGCTCACACTCTATTTCTACCAGGCAGCACCAGTTTATATAAAGACTTGTATTAACAAAAAGAGAGCCCGAATTGTCAGCAATTGTCTTCCTGAAGGCAGATATTTCTCTACACAAGTATCGTAAGACACTTCGCAGTCGATCGTTACTTTCTATTTGAAGAGGTGAGGCATAAAAATATAGTATGTTCTCAGGCACTTGTGCTAGAAGAATCGTTCACGTGCTCATGGGCTCGCTCCTTTGCTCTGCTGGGCACTGTGTTTGGCACCTGAGACCTGGGGCATACAGATGACGGAGACTTGGTCCCTGCCCTCAAGCAGCCGTGGGAGCCAAAGACAAGGAAGCCGACAATTGTAACACATGCGCAGGTTCTGGGGAAGCGAGGGTGGGGGCACATCAAATGGAATGAAGAGGTCAGCGCTCGGAACGATGCTTCCTAGGTCAGGTGTGCAACTGTTCTTCCCCATCCACGGAATTTACAATTTCACAGTCACCCCTTCACACTCGAGTCAGCAGGGCCCATTGCTCACGCGTGGAACAGGCAACACGGAATTCCCTTTCCACCTGGACACTGCTGTCAGCGCTGGTGGTACAACGGGGAGTGAGGCAGACAAGGCCTCATTTTCAGAAGCTGCCATTTCTGTGAGTATGGGATGTGAAGAGTAAACAGGTAAACAAACACATGAACTAGATAATTTCAGATGGTAACAAGTGTTATGAAGAAAATAAAGCGGTATGACTGAAGTGGAAGTGACTGGATGGGGAAAAATTGTTTATGCTTCTTTCCCTGTTTAAATTCCCCAGGAGAAATAAGTCAAGATAGTGGGGAGCCACTTGAATCGGGTATTGCCTTCTATTAGGGTAGGAATTCTCCAAAACTCGCCCTCTAAACTGAGAAACTGATTTGATAGTGAACAGTGCGTGGGTTCTCAAGTAATGTGTTCAATTCAAATATATTTATTCCAGAAGATAAACAATAGATATACTTTTGCATCATTTATCTTCTAAACTATTTGGATAATTATAGCTTCCACCATCTTTTATTAATTTATAGTTTAATAACAATTCCAGCCGGGCACGGTGGCTCATGCCTGCAATCCTAGCACTCTGGGAGACCGAGGTGGGCGGATTGTTTGAGCTCAGGAGTTCGAGACCAGCCTGAGCAAGAGCGAGACCCCGTCTCTACTAAAAAAAATAGAAAGAAATTATCTGGACAACTAAAAATATATAGAAAAAAAAAAAAATTAGCCGGGCATGGTGGCACATGCCTGTAGTCCCAGCTACTCGGGAGGCTGAGGCAGTAGGATTGCTTGAGCCCAGGAGTTTGAAGTTGCTGAGCTAGGCTGACGCCACGGCACTCACTCTAGCCAGGGCAACAGAGTGAGACTCTGTCTCAAAAAAAATATATAACAATTCCAAAAGGATTCATGGAATATGACCACTGAGCAATGAAATAAATTTTCCTGTTTGTCTTGTGGAAATAAGTCTTGTTTTATAGTCAAATATATCATATTCTATAAAGTGATTTTTTCTGATACTTCAGTAAACCCTTGTTACTTAATGTCTAAATAATAATTACATTTAAGGTGGCCCAAAGGGAAAATAATGCAAGTCACCAAGTAAGGTAAAATAGCTCTTACCCCAGCTTTGTTACTAAGTAGCTATGAGACCTTAGAGAGACCTTAGTCCCTGGTCCCATTACCTATAAAATGAAAGGAATTCTAAAGTCTCTCCCCCAACATACATACTCTGTGATGCTGAAATACAATTACAGTAAGGATGCAATGATTGATTTATGTGTCCTTTTTCTGTTGGTTTGTTCTGATAAAGATAAAAAGAGTTAAGTTCACTTTCAAAGCATTTCTTTGAAGAGGAACCAAAAGGCAAAGGTACAAAGAAGGAGACAGGATTTGAAGATTCAGGAAACTGCTAGCCCATGAATCATTTGCTGACCCTGTGCAGGAATGATGGAGCAGCACACATAAGAAAGCAAGGGATCTTATTTTTAGAGAATGCAGTGTTTAATTACAATAGTTGATTCATGAGGTCATACTCATAGTAGCCAAGGGTAGGATAATAAAAGCTAAGTGATGTACCAGATGCTATAAAGGAAATTAGTAGTCCAATTTCAGACTAAAATTCAGGTAATAATTCTTTAGCATATTGTGGGACATATCAACCATGTACAGATTTACAACTGACAAAAAAAATCATTCTATTTTCTTGGACTTAGCACTGAACTGACTGCCATAGAAAGAGCTACATGCAGAGTTTACAGCCTCATCCTTCTGTAAAGTGGAAATAACACCTGCTTCTTCTCTATCTTACCAGTGTGTTTCAATGGCTAATGTCAATGAAGCAACAGGAACATCGCAGAAAACAAAAACAATAACAATTAAACACAGGACATCATCATGCTGGGGCAGACTGTAACACAGACTGGCACTCGGGGTCCCTCTTCCTACCTGCCCTACGACTTGGTAAGTCTTGGCGGGTTTTCTCTTCCATGGTGCTTCAGAAAGCAAACTGAAAATGAGACTCATTAAACTTTGTATTTTATATTTCACAACTGCAACTTTTTAGTTGTCCTTCTGTTATATATCAAGATATAGTCATAAGAATTATTAAAATTTGAATATTTAAAATATCCTAGTTAGGACATAAGGTTTTATGTTTGGTAGGAAAAAAGTTATAAGGTCCTTTAACAAAAAATGATGAAAGTTGAGAACAGTTTTCTCATTGTTTTCCAATTTCTCTTAAAAAGGGGCCAGGGTAGGCAGTATCTTTTCAAATACTGTGAGGTATTGCTTGATTCAGGCAGATTTCATCCTACTTATTTTTTGTATCTTCTAAGGCAGGGGACAGCAAGCACTTTTGTAAAGTGCAGAGAGTAGATATTTTAGGCTCTGCAGGCCAGGTGGTCTCTGTTGCACCTACTGGACCCTGCTTTGCAGTGCAGAAGTAGCCAGAGTACGTAAACAAATGAGTGTGGCTCTCATCCACTAAAGCTTTATTTATGGACACTGAAATTTGAATTTCATATAATTTTCAAGTGTCACCAAATATGCTGCTTCTTTTGATTTATTTCTTGCCATTTAAAAATGTAAATAACATTCTTAGCTTACAGGCTATACAAAAACAAGGCTGAACAAGGCTATACAAAAAAAAAGGCCATAGTTTGCTGCCCACACTTCTAAGGCATCACACTGTCAGTTACATACCATTGGGAGGGTCTCTAAAAAAGAGTGAATGAACATCAGGGTCAAAACCTGATGCTTAGAATACTTATGTGTCTATACATGAATTACACATAACTTTATGCATATATACATAATTGTATGTGTGCATACATGTAACTACACATGTGTGAATGTGTGTGTAATTACATAATGCCCATAAAAATCTATCCTTTGGATTTGAACATAACTGACACCTGAATGATGGAAAAACATATGTTGCTATTGCATTTTCTATACTATGTACACATGGATAGAATTAATTTACTCATTTAACAGATATTTATTGGGTACCTCCTTTACTGAAGTGGCATAATCCTCTATGTGAATTTAAGACATCCAAACTCAACAAATATTCAGCAGAGTGTAAGTGAATAAGAAAATAATTTTAAGTAGTACAGCTGATTGCATATGCCATTCCATTCAATGGCCATCTGCCCTGAAGTGAGCCTCCGGCAGGACCATAAACATGATACTCTCTACGCAACACATAGGACGCGTGGTTCCCTATCTACGTTCTAGTTTCTTCCCTCCGGTGGGGACAGGGCAGAGGAAGTCCTGATGCTTTATATTTTACTTGTAGTTTCCTATTATATTTTATACATTTCCTACTAAATTACTTCAATTATTGAATGCTTTGTAGAGCAAGGCACAGGAATAAACAAATATTTACAGAATATCTCCCATGTACCTAATACCGTACTAAACCCAATGGAGAATTAAAGAGAAAATACATAATCTTTTTAAAACATCAGAATCATGATTTCAGGCTCATAGGCTTCTTTGTGGCATTATTTCATTAAAAGAACTAAACTTGGAGGTTTGTCAATAGCTAATGGGTGGTACAAATTTCAAACAATTATCTGGCTATTAAAGATGTGGAAGCTACAGAAAGAACAAGCTTAAATCTACGACCTAAAAGAAACTCTGTCTACTTGGAAAACAAGTGGCTTGTCCTTTAAGAAATGTAAGATGTTTGTTCCTCTTCTCTCACCCCCGTCCTCCCCCTCCCTCCACACATGCACTAAATTGTTATTCAGAGAAAGGGAAAGGCCAGATGGTTTTGGGGATTAGCAATGAGGAAAGGCCCAAGTTTCACCTCAAGGTTGTTATTAAATTCTAGCCTGGGTTGGCAGAGATGCAAAATCAGGGCCAACTGAGAGCTCTTTGGGAGTCTTGGTCCAGTTCCTAACGAGCAGGTGCTGACATGGAGCAAGCTGCTGGAACGACAGAGCTGCAGAGGCGCCACTGCGGCCGCCCGGCCGGGTGTACTGAATCTGCCCCAGGACTTGCCCCCAGCCCGGGAACCTCCCACTCACCTCTGTACCCTCAGCCACCAGTATCTAGGTTTCGCTCCTTCCTCCAGCAAACCAAATAAAGTAATTCAACACAAATTTCAAAATCGTGGTCTTTTCTGCAGAGGTGCTGATTTCACAACACTTTGCCCCACTTTAAAAATTCTTTCCAGCGAATATCTAATTTAAATCAATTTTAATTTGGGTTCTAGAAAGTTTCAATACCCCTGTGTAGACATGCTTGAACATTACAGAGTGCACGTGACATTAACTATTTTTCTAGATGAAAACTGGTTTGAATAACCTATGCAATGAAAATAAAATATATACCAAAACCTCCAATACAGTTTCTTTTTCTTATAGCCATAGTACTAAAACCTAGTTAGATTTGGTCAAAGTCTGTACTATACCAGTGATAACAGTGATAATAATGTGATTTACTAAATAGAAATAATCACTTTACTACAGACGTGTAATGTATGTTACTTTGTCAGTGAGTTCATCAGTTAGACTGGCAAGACAAACAAATGATAACGGCCAGAAGTTTAATGTAGATGCAATACCTGCATCTATTTTTAACAATAGTTTTCCAGCCAATTTGATTTTTTTTTAAAGACTTCAGACCCTATCAACATGAGTTATAGGAAAGGAATAAGAATGGTGATTCTGCTTCTAACCAAAACCTTTTACAAGTCTTTGTCACTATAATGGTGACTTCTTAAAAAAAATAAAATCGTCATGCTTATTAGAAAAATTTTTTTCCAGTCGTCAGGAGTACTTGTGAATGTTAAGTGCAAAAATAACTACTGCATTTTATGATACTATGTTGTATTAACCTGATGCAGGCAAAAGGGGGAAGGGGAACCCCGGAATCTGCAATGAATGTGGGGAGGGCTTTCCCACGTAGTCTCTACTTTGCTAGTTAATTGAGTGGTTGTTATGACTATTTTAATATCGTTTGTTAAAATACAGTTTTGTCACATTTTAAGCAGCTAGTTAAATCTTCTGAAATTGCGTAAGTGGAAATCTTGCACATATATTTAAGCAACATCTTTTTCACCTGCAAAATCCTGACTTCTAACATGTAATTGCAAATAGCTTTGGCTTTCTTCTGAATATTGTATCTTTCCTTGCTTCCCGCTTTGCCAATCTCGATACTCAACTAGGAAAGTTTGTTTTTAAAATGGTTTGTCCTGATGCTTCTTTTGCCTAATTAAAACACTTTTTCAAAACAGGAAAAAGAAAAAAGAAAAAAAAAAAAAAACAACAACAGTAAAAAACCAGCGGCAGTAAAATCAGTCTTGCATATAAGCAAATCATTCCAAGGTTTAGGTGACTCTGTGGGTTTTATAAAGCTCCAGAGCTCTCTTATATAGAAAGCGGCAACAAAAAATACAAATTAATTCTGAAAACTGTGGCTGTGTAGGGCTCTGTTGTAAAAGTAATGTGTATTTATTTTTCCTATGTCCTCAACATATAGTCATTCTGAAAATTTCAAATCGTGCTTTAAAAAATAGAAAAATAAAAAACATACTGAGGACATAATGCTGAGTGAAATAAGCCAGTCACACAAGGACAAATACTGCATGGTTCCACTGTATCAGGTATCTAAAGTAGTCAACTTCATAGACTCAAAGAGTGGAAGAGGGGTAGCCAGGGACTGAGGGGAGGGGGAAATAGGGAGTTACTAATCGATGGGCATAAAGTTTCAGTCAAACAAGATGAAAAGACTCTAGAGATCTGTTGTACACCTTCATAACTATAATCAACAATACTGTATTGTACACTTAAAAATTCAAGAGGGTATACCTCATATTAAGAGTTCTTACCGCCGGGCGCGGTGGCTCACGCCTGTAATCCTAGCACTCTGGGAGGCCGAGGCGGGCGGATCGTTCTGAGCTCAGGAGTTCGAGACCAGCCTGAGCAAGAGCGAGACCCCGTCTCTACCAAAAATAGAAAGAAATTCATCGGACAGGTAAAAATATATACAGAAAAAATTGGCCGGGCATGGTGACACATGCCTGTAGTCCCAGCTACTCGGGAGGCTGAGACAGTAGGATCGCTCGAGCCCAGGAGTTTGAGGTTGCTGTGAGCTAGGCTGACGCCACGGCACTCGCCCCAGGCAAGAGAGTGAGACTCTGTCTCAAAAGAAAAAAAAAAAAAAAAAAAAAGAGTTCTTACCACAATAAATAGAACAAAAACTGCCACTCAAAAAATTTTTCCCGAGTAACTACAAGTATGTGAACTCATCCGGTAACGAGTGGTCATGTATACCATTGTTTCTCTCACAGAAACATTGGACGCAATCTAAATGTATAATAGAAGGGGATTGGTTTAAATATTCATCACATGGAATATTACACAACCATTTAAAAGTTACAGAGGAGTATTTTGTGACCGGTATGGATATTCATTATATATATTAAAATCCATTTTTAAACCCAGTGGCCTACCCACAGCTAAATTAATGGTTATTATTTTAAACCACTAAGTATGGGATAGTTTTGTTATTGTACAGCACAAGTAACTGATACCAAAATGGCCAAAATGTTATGTGTTTTTTGTATTTTTATGTATTATAAATACTAGGCATGAAAGAGGGACTATCACTACTAAGGCTACAGATACTGAAAAGATAGTGAAAATTATGAATAACTTCATGTTACTAAATTGAAAACTTAGATAAAATGGATATTATTCCTCAAAAAATGCAATTTATCAAAACTGACACAAGATGAAAAGGAAAATTTGAAGAGCCTACATTTTTAAAGAAAGTTGAAATTATTACAAAGAAACCATCCCACAAGCAAAATTCCATACCCATATGGTTTCACTGGTGAGTTCTAGCAAACATTTTGGGAAAAAGAACATCAATATTATATCAACCCTTTTAGAAAATAGAGAAAGTGAGGACGCTCCAACTTGTTTTAAGAGGCAAACATGACCTTAACACCAAACCTAACAAACAAGTTACATATAAAGTACAAACACACACACACACACACACACACGCACACACACACACACAAGAATGATCTCTCTCATGAAAAAAGATATAAAAATGGCTTACAAAATATTAGCAAAATCAAACTTAACAATACAGTGGTGCTAATCCCAAAAAAGCAAACCTGGTTTAGTATTTAAAAATCAGTCAAGACGAGGAATCACAGTAGCAGAACAAAGGGGAAAAATTTCTCAGATGCAGACAATTCAAATCTCAATAGATGCAGACAATTCATCTGATAAAATTCAATACCCATTTATGATATTAGAAAAACAAGAAAGCCTCTCCAAATTAGGAAGAAAAGTAAATTTTCTCAATGTGATTAAAAAAATCTACTGAAGCTAATATTATACATAACGATGACACACTGAATGCTTTTTCTCTGAGATTGAGAACAAGATATGTATGGCACTCTGACCACTTCTATTCAGTATTATACAGGAGAGCTTAGCCAGTGTAATCAGGCAGAGAAGAGGAAGTCATAAAGATTGGAAAAGAAAAGCAAAATGGGCTCTTTTCATAAATGACATGATTGTTAATATATACAATTCTAAAGAATTTATAAAATGACTCCTAGAACTAATGAGTGAATTTAACTTGGTTTCAGGATATAAGATTGATATACAAAAATCAACTGTATTTTGCGTGCTGGCTGCAAAATATTGGAAAATGAAATTTAAAAAATATCAGTCTTACTTTTGAAAGCACCAAAAACCATAAAATACTTTGAATAAATTTAATGAAAGACATGTAAATCCTCCACATTGCAAACTACAATCATTGCTGAGAGAAATTAAAGGATATCTACATTAAGGTAGAGATATACCACGTTCATGAATTGGAAGGCCCAACATTGTTAAAATGCCAATTCTCCTCACATTTGTAGCTTCAATGCAATCTACTCATAACCCTACAAGGTTTTTTTGTATACACAGACAAACTTATTGTAAAATTTGTATGGGCATGCAAAGGACTTAGAATATCCAAAGCAATCTTGAAAAATAAAAACAAAGTCTAAAGATTTTACCTAAATTTAAGATTTACTAGAAATACACAATAATCAAGAGAGCATGGTATTGGCATTAACATAGACAAAAAGATCAATGAAATGGAAATCGATTTACACTTACATCATTGATTTATTTTCAACAAAGGCATTAAAGAAATTCAATAAGTCTTTTGAACAGACCATGCAGAACAAGAAAATACCATATGGACAAAAATGAACCTCAACCCTTACTTTACACACTGAAAGTAATTCAAGAGGGATCCTAGACCTTGACACAAAAACTCTAAGAATAAAACATAGGAGAATATTTTCAAAACATGGGGGCAGGCAAACATTTCTTAAGATAGTATGCAGAAAACAATAGCCATAAAATTAAAAAAATACATTAGATTCCATATAAATTTAAAGCTTCTGCTCTTCAAAGGCTACTGTTGGGAAAATGAATAAAATGAATAGGACACAAGTGGGAGAAGATATTCTCAAAGATAGATCTGACCAAGGATCAGTGTCCAGAAAATATCAATGACTCCAACAAATCAAGACTAAAAAGATACACAACCCAATTAAAAATGAACAGAAGACTTTAACAGACACTTACAATGGTCAATACATGAAATTTTGCTCATCATCTTTAGTCATTAGGGAAATGCAAATTAAATCCACCATGATATACTACTACCATCTATCAGAAAGGCTAAAATTAAAAGCTGACAACACCAAATGTTGACAAGGATATAAAACAACCAGAACTCTTGTACATTGTTAGTGGAGGGTGTGAAGTTGTACAACCACTTGGAAAAAAAAAATTGACAGTTTCTTGCAAAATAATACAAACACCTACCCTAGGACCTAGCAATTCCACTCCTAGATGTTTACAAAAGAGGTAAGAAAGCATATGTCCAAAACACTTGTATAAGAATGTTTATGACAGCCTTATTCATAATAACAAAAAATTGGAAACAGCCCAGATGTTCATTAACAGGTGAATGTACAAACTGTGGTATAGTCATACAATTAATGTTACTCAATTAACAAAAAAGAAAAAAAAAACTACTGATACACACATTATTCTGTGCGTTATGCTGAGTAAAGGAAGCCTTCCTCAAACAATTATATACCAGATAGTATTCGATTTATATAAAGTTCTAAAATAGGCAAAACTAATCTATAGTGAAAAAAATCCAAACAGTGGTTGCTTCTAGGAGTAGAGTGAGATGGAAATTGACTGGGAAGGGGCACGAAGGAATTTTCTGGGGTGATAGTAATGTTTTGTATCTCAACAATGGTCTGTGTTACCAAATGTATGCATTTGCCAAAATTCACCAAATGGTACACTTAAGTTTTGTGTATTCCATTGTATGTAAATTTTACCTTAAAAAAGTAAATAAATACTAACCTCCAGTTAATGACATATAAGGTAAAGTATTTAGGGTGATTTTACTAACATCTACACATTGAAATGCATTAAAAATAAAACAGATTGGTGGGTGGATAGAGAAATTAACAGGTAGATATATAGGTAATAAAACAAATACAGCAAAATGTTAATTGTAGAATCTAGTGGTGGATATATGGGCGCTTGTTGCAAATTCTTTCAATGTTTTTTACATTTAAAAATTTTCCTAACATGTTGTGAGAAAATGTAACTGATAATACTCCATGGTAGATCACTTTTAAGTTTCCATTCAATTTTCCATATATGACAGGTTACTTTGACACAACCCTATAAGTCAGACATGGTTGGTGTTATTATCTCTGTTTTCTGGTCAAAAAAACTCTCAAAAAGGACCTTGCCCAGAGTGTCAGAGAAATAGTAAACTAGTAGTTCCACATCAAACTTCTTGTGCAAGGGGCCAGATAGTAAATATTTCAGGCTTTGCAGGCAATACAGACACTGTCACAACTATGGAACTCTGCTTTTGTAATGTGAAAACAGCTATAAATGATACAGAAATGGACATGGCTGTGTTCCAATAAAACTTTATTTGCAAAAGTAGGCAGGGCTGGATTTGACTCATGGGCTATAGTTTGCTAACCCCTGATAATTCGGGTTGTCTCATTACAAGTTATTGACAAAAGGATTGACTTTAGAGTCAAATTAACCTGGGTTTTACCTACCACATGGGAGTCTTATGAAAAATGAATTAAATACCTCTTATAAAGTAACGATAATAGCACAATGCTTGTTTTATACCAAATATTTGATATATGTTAGTTTTCTTCATTATCTTGCCTTTTCCTCATTCACTATCTTTGCCACAAAACCTCATGGCCTGGGTGAATTATAACAAGTAAACAAGTTGTTTAATGTTGCTCAACCAAACTAATCAGCTATAATAGACCTTTTGTTCAGTAAATCTGTAACAGTTGCACTATAAATGGAAACGTAGCATTTTCCCTGCACTTTCTAGGCTAACTTTCAGATAAAAATTCATGGAGAACCCTCTAGGTTTTCTACTTTGTTATACCACATGGAGGTCCCAGTTACTCTTTCTCATTCCATACTACATACAGCAAACACATGGGTAAACTCTTGCTTTTGAGTTTCTCTCAGGCTATTTCCCTAACCCACATGATTTCATTTACTTCTTGGTGCCAAGCTGTGTATTAAAAATCCCACTGAAAATTGATCATTTCCTTAAGTGTGGGTACCTCTAAATTCTTATTTTTGGCCTCTCTCCAAACACCCTGAAGCAACTGAGGGAACAAAATTTATTCCCCTCTACAGAACTGTGAGGATACAAATTATCCAACCATCTCTTAATCCATTAACATATCAATGGGCAAAGTTGCAAGGGTACATCCAACCAAGCATTAAGTTACAGGGGAAGATATATCTTCTACATTTAATGGCTTACAAAAATATTAATAATACAATAATACTAATAGATCCATTTAATGAATATTAAGTACAAGGTACTGTGCTAAGTCATTCATTCATTCATTCATTCACACATTCTTCAATACGTATGAAATACCTGCCATGTGCCAGGATTTACATGAGTTATCTTATGAATTTCTAATTCCTGTTTTATAAATTGTGTGAGGCTCAAGAATGACTAAATGACATTTGCAAGGTCACATGGCTGAGAAGTGGCACAGATGGATCTAGCAAATTATTCCAAAGGCTTTTAATAAATACCGCGAATGTATATTTTACATCACTTATTTAATGCATTCCTGTATCGCTTCGCCCTTTTCTAGCATGTTTGTCTTGTCTCTGCCACTTGATCATCATCTTTGTGAGGAACAGACCACAGATAATTATGGTCACTCTATTGACCAGCCAGACCATGTCTCCCACTCTGCACGCAGTGGAAGATCAATAACTTTTGCTGACTCTTGCCCCCGTCCCCGCTGCCATCTGTTCAGGCAACGTATTTTCTAGCATACACACACCCCCAACGTGATGTTTTCTCATTTTCTTCTGGCTTCTCTGGAATAAATCTGTGGAAGGCAATAGAATCAGGGACACCCTCTCCTATGAAACACTCTTTCCACTTTGAACTTTGCCATTATACTTTATCAGCTTGGCTGCTCATGAGTTTTCTGTCACTGTAAGAAGAAAGAAAATAACTCCAGAGGAATGACTGAAGATCTAAAGGTAAAAGAAAGCACTAATCGATTTACCCCTTTGGGGAATAATGTGCAAGCTGAAGAGACACTTCTTCCCAATGCACATACAGAAAACATGCCCATCCCTGGGCCTGATGGCGGAGCTTTCCTCCTGTAGTCTGGCTTTGGTTTTTCTCTTTTTCTTTTTACCCCCTCGGCCAAGCTTCTACACTAGCTCCGCTCCTTCTGAGTAAAGATGTGCTTCTGAGATCAGTTAATAACACTGGTGCATTAACTAATTAACAATAGTAAGGAGTTCAGAAAACAAACAGGCATGGAGCAATGCTATCATTACGTGGCTTCTGCCTGGTACTGTTGTCCTTAAGCAGGCAGGGATGTCAATATATCTCGGGAAGCAAAGTAAAAATCCCTACTACTAGTTGCCTGCTGAGTTCAAATTTCTTTTTTCTGCACGTATAGACATAGCTACTGCTGCAGAGAGTTACAGTTAGTTGATTTTTCCCATTTTGGGAGTTTGATTTAAAACAAAAAGATTCCCTTCACAACTGTAGCTGTATCTGTGTGGTGTCATTTTGCATTGCTTGAAAGTTTGGTTCATGAAATTTGCCGCTGAACCCAAATAGCAACTTTTCCACTTCTGGAGAGATCAAGAGAAAATGTTGGTATTAATTTAATCTTTCTCATCAGTTGGTATCGATGGCTTCATTCTGAAATGAAGTTACTGCAATGTATAAGGCAAAGAATATCAGCCTACATGCATGCTATTTTTTTTTTTTAAAGAATGAGCCTTTTTTTGATTAAGTAAAAGATAAATATATAAAGAAGTTGGCTGATTTGCTTTCCACTGGTTATGTTTTTTTTTTGTTTTTTTTTTGTTTTTTTTTTTTTGAGACAGAGTCTCACTCTTTTGCCTGGGCTAGAGTGCTGTGGCATCAGCCTAGCTCACAGCAACCTCAAATTCCTGGGCTCAAGTGATCCTCCTGCCTCAGCCTCCCAAGTAGCTGGGACTACAGGCATGAGACACCATGCCCGGATAATTTTTTCTATATTTTTAGTTGTCCGATTAATTTATTTCTATTTTTAGTAGAGACAGGGTCTCGCTCTTGCTCAGGCTGGTTTCGAACTCCTGAGCTCAAACAATCCACCCACCTCAGCCTCCCAGAGTGCTAGGATTACAGGCGTGAGCCACCGCGCCCAGCCTCCACTGGTTATGTTTTTTAAAGAACCTGAAGCTTAGAAAGTAGCTTTTGCAAAGGAGTTTTTTGGTAAAGGAGCTTGGCTCCTTCTGTGTTTCCCTCGCAGACACAGCCTGCTTTGCCACTGAACATCAGAGGGCTCAACTCTCTATCACGGGCAGTCTCCCCCCTTCCCACTCTGTGCTCTGCCTACACCACTTTGCCCACACCCACAGCTTCAGAGATCACCCACATTAGATGACTCACAGCCCAGACCCCTCCTCTGAACTCCTGACCTCAAAATTCAACTTGCCTATTGCATGTCATCGCTTGGATGTATCAATCTCAACAATGCCGCAAAATAAATATCTGATGTGCCTCCCACGAGGCGACCACTGTTCTCAGCTCAGGAAATGACACTATCTTCTGCCACCTCTCTTCCATCTCAGGCCATGTGGCCTGACCCTTCATCCCCAAGCTTCATCCTGTCCAGGCTCACCTCCCTGCACACAGCCCAGCCACCCTGGTCTCCTTCCAGTCCCCCTCTTCCCCTCCGACCGCCACTCCTCATCTGCATGAAGAGTGCATGTGTATACACCTCCTCGGTCTTCAAGAATAAGCTCGAGCATTATATCTTTGCTATCCTGACGGAGCAAACTCCTCACGATGTAGGTTTCACAGTATCACACACCTTTCTTCAAAGCACTAGTCGTCGTTGCAACTTTCGATTCTTTGCATGTGATTATTTAATTTGTTCATGGCTTCCCTAAACCAGGTTTTTAGCACCATGGGGGAAAGGGCAATGTCTGTTTTTGTTCACAAATGTATTCCATAGAGCTTAGAATACTTGATGCTTAACAGATGGTTCTCATTAAATATTTGTTGGAAGGATTGAAGGAAGGGAAGGAAGAAGAGGAAACAAAAAAGAATATTTGTTCCTATCGAACTTTTGTTGGTATGCAGAGACTGGCTAGATCGTCTTCATACAATTTCCATATTCTAGCCAGGCACATATCCTGACCACCTTTCTCAGCCTCCTCGTAGCTGGGTGAAGTCGTGTGACTGAGGATGGAAGGAGATGTGTATTGACAGGATGTGTGGCAACTCCAGGCTGGCCCTGAAAAGCCTCCCACACAGTGGATGATGGAGCCTCAAACTGGAAGGGGCCTGGCTCCAAATAAATGCACGGCCCCTCCACTCAGCCACACTGGACTGTGATGTGAGCCAGACACAAACCTTGATGGTGTTAGATTTGTATTCCGAAAAGCTTAAAATACTTGACATTTAATAGGTGGTTCTCATTAAATATTTGTTGGAAGGATTGAGGGGAGGGAGGAAGGAAAAGGGAACACAAAAGAAGTATAAATACATATGAATTAATACTTGGGGGTTGTTAGTTTTAGCAGTTGGCTTATGCTCACTTACAGAATTGGGAGGAGCAAGGCTAAAGCAGTTATTACCCTCTATGAATTTTCTTATACAGAATATTTTATTATTTTTCTCACTTGGAAAAGAGAAAAAAAAATCATGCTAGCTGTGTGCAGGGTACAGGGGCAAACATGTTTCAATGTGAAATGTACAGTTGGTTAGCAATAACTGTACTTTCTGGTCAGGGCAACCTAAATCGAGGAATGTTAAACTTTTTAAAGCCAGATAAAGTTGTTGTGCTATTAAGGACAAGTAGAT
Organism: Indri indri; assembly: GCA_004363605.1. Classification (NCBI taxonomy): domain Eukaryota; kingdom Metazoa; phylum Chordata; class Mammalia; order Primates; family Indriidae; genus Indri; species Indri indri. Next base: position 30,005 of record RJWJ010009664.1, on the reverse strand, counting down.
TCTGTTGTTTTGCTGGTTCTTTCGTGTGTATGAGACAGTAACAGCAACCACCACTAAAGAAGCACCACTTGCAACAGAGCAGTTCCAGGGAGAAGGGACCAGGTGGAAGGCAGTCTGCTTCTAAGTCTCGAGGGGTAGGGGTGGGGAACAGAGGCAAGCCCCAGACCCCAAGTGGGGGCAGGTACCTGCATGCCTATCCTACCAACCTTGGGGAAGTATGGACATGAATGAATTAAGCAGCACTCCACTGGACTAAGAGCCCAGACTCCAGAACTAGACTGCCTGGGCCTAAATCCCAGCATGGTTGCTTACTAGGAAAATAACTTTAGACAAGTGACCTAATCTGTCTGTGCCACTGTTTCCATACTTCTAAAGTGTGAAAATGGAGATATACAAGAAACTACTCATAGCGTTTTTACAGAGATGAAATAAGTGAATATTTATAAAGTGCTTAACCCAGTAAGTGTGTGATTGTGAACTATTAATAAAATCTTAAGACCCCCCTCCCCCCAACTAAGTGGATCCTTCTTGGCCAAGGGGACCCCAGAAATATCCTAAAGCTGAGTTGCTGGCCATGAGAAGGGAGGTCAGACACGTCTCGTCATGCCCCGCTCCCTTCTTGGAGATATCCTTTGTAGCTCATTAACAGGCCTAAGGCTCT
>RJWJ010009664.1:0-29244 GCA_004363605.1 Indri indri | reverse complement strand
ATTTCTTTCTATTTTTGGTAGAGATGGGGTCTCGCTCTTGCTCAGGCTGGTCTTGAACTCCAGAGCTCAGGCAATCCTCCCGCCTTGGCCTCCCAGAGTGCTAGGGTTACAGGCGTGAGCTACCGCGCCCGGCCTATCAGACTTCCTTATCTTAACTTAAAAGATTACAAACCTTTAGACAAAGCTTCCTTTCTTTAATCAATTACAAATCAAAGAAGCTTTAAACTCACCTATAACCTGTGATTTCATGCTTCAAGATGCTTGCCTTCTAGGGCCAAACCAGTGTACGCCTTCCATGTAGTCATTTATGTATGAATTTATGTGTAATTCCTGTTTCCCTAAAATGTATAAAACCAAACTGTAATCCAACTACGGTGAGACCGCTTGCTCAAGGCTTCTTGGGCATGGCTCTCCAGGCCATGGTTGCACATATTTGACTCAGAATAAACTTCTTTAAATTATTTTTACAGAGTTTGGATTCTTTTCCATTGATATGACTTAAAAAAAAAAAAAAAGGAGTAAGAGAGCCAGGACGATTAATCCCAGTTGTGTACTGCCTAATTCTAGTGGGTCCTACGATTTTTCTTAAAGAGAAATGACTTTTGAATCTCTAAAAGGCTTACAAGCATTAAAGAGAAAATAAGAAAGAAGGGAACCCTAAAAGTGACAGGTGAGAAGGTACGTGAGGAGAGAGTCCTTATTGGCTGCTGGTTAGGAAGCATTTGGGAAGATGCTCCCAGCCACCAGGTGTGTGTGTGATGGTTAATTTTATGTGTCAACTTGACTGGCCACAGGGTGCCCAGATTAAAAGTTGTTTGGGGTCTCTCTGTGAGGGTGTTACTGGCTGAGATTAGCATTTGAATCTATGGACTCAGTAGAGCAGATTGCCCTCTCCAAGTGGGGGTCCCCATCCAATCCCTTGAGGGCTGGAATAGAACAAAAGAAGTTCACCTCTTCCAGCCTGATTGCTTGAACTGGTTCTTGGGTCTTTCCCAACTTGGTTCTCAGGCCTTCAGACCCAGACTGGAATCTACATCATGGACTACTCTGGTTCTCATGCCTCTGGACTCAGATTCAATTACACCACTGGCTTTCCTGAGTTGGTAAGCAAATTTCTAATAATAAATCTCTTCCTGTATAGATATCCTATTGGTTCCATTTCTCTAGAGAACACTAATTAATACACTATGAGAATCTTAAAAAAAAATCTCACTGTCAATTACTTCCCAGCTATTGGGAAGGCTGAGCAGTAACAGCTCCCCAAGAGCTGAGGCTGTCTATCATTTTCACTGTGGTATCCCCTCTGCTAATTGCACTCAGCACAAAGAAAATGTGCAACAAATATTATACTGATTAATTTTCTAATGACAATCAAGACTTTCTATTTAGAATTATGATTATTTTATTGTGTGTGTCTTATCTCCCTCTGAAGCCACTTGTGGGCAGATTCCACACCTCGTTTATCTTTTTATTCTCACCTACATGATATCTTGTACATAATAAGCACTCAGTAAATAATCGAAAGAGTTAATGAATTGATAAAAGAATGGATTGTCCAACTAAGTCTACTTAGTAATAATCCTTCTCCCCAGTTTGTGAAATAGTAAAATCTGACTTTACAAAACTGAACTGTGAAGTACAAAATGATTATCAACTCTCTGTGAGACTAATCTTGAGCCCTTTTATGAAGGGGGTTGTAGCAATTCTAGCCACTTCTTCCTCACTAAAGTTTTATGACCTTGAATGAGGACTTTATTTTGGTCAATTTACTAAAGGCGATATTGAGTTCATAAAAGAAGTCTATTTCCTCTTCTGATGTGATGGCACATAGTACACAAGTGGAGAATTCATGAAATGAATGTGAATGAGTATGAAAGTGGTGGCTACCATGTTGCCTCATGTTAGTTCTTGTAAAACTTCCATGCAGCGCCTCAGCTAAAGCGTTCGAAAGATGACAGACAAAATCTTTATTACACTGACAACCTTCTCCTCTAGTTCCCAGGACAGTCACTAAGTAATTTCTCTTCTCTTTGGAGAGAATATGAAAATCTCTAAGACCTGTTACTTGAATTCCAAAACAACATCATTCACCATCAAATATCACATTAACCTTTGGGAAATCTAGGAGATTCTGCAAAATAAAATAAATATGTAATTCTATCAAAGTACAGGGAAAAATCTATTTCACCTTGGGGGGGGGAAGGAGGTAGATATGTTCTATTCAGAAAGATACAGGATATTTAACAAATAAACTAAAACATACTCTCAAATGCTCTGTAATTCATAATGAAAACTGAGCACAAAATATTGACATTATAACACAGGAACATTATTTTGTCCCCAATTGTTAAAACGTTTGCAACTTCTAAAAAATAGTCTCTACTATTCTCGTAGCACAGAAACAGTGGCATTTTAACTTAGCAACATTTATGTTTATCATGTAAAACATGCCCACAAGAGATCTGTTCTGCTGAACAGATTCAATCCTGTTCTCAGCAAGTCCTAACTGACCTCCTGTCGGTAGGTCAGGAACTGTATGCAGCCTGCCCCTGGCCAGCCATTCAAGGCACTCCCCATATCCACGTGGAGTGGTCTCCAGGACATGATGGGAATACACAAAATTTCTCAGAAGCCTACAGGGTTATTTATAACAACGAAGATCGATCTTCAGTGCAATTCAACAAACACATGCCCGCAAATAACCACAGTAAAGGACAAGCCCGTATAATTAATTACAAAAAAGAAAAGGTGATACAAACAAGAGCTCTTGATTTCTGAGGGAGATCTCCTTTGGAGCCCAGGGGCAGAAGCCACTGTGAAGGAACAGGCTTTGGGGGTGGGTGGATGAATGTGCCTTCTCTCCGACATGCCACGCACTACCAAAGAAAGATAGATGGTGTGACGCTGGCAAAAATCTTATTCATCAAAATTTTATAAGTAGCAGGATGTTAAAATGAGACTGCTTCAGTCTCTCTTTTGGCTGAGGGAATAAAAAGTTGGTGGTAACTCCCACCACCCACCTTTCAGAGTGAGATATTAGATACCTGGCAGCATTTGCCAAAGGAGTATCTGAGAGCCAGGTTTATTACCGTAGCTTACTGAGATAATAAAACAGAGTTAGAAAGGCTGAGGGAAGGCATGGAAAATGAGCGAGGAATTAGAGATGTTGTCAGTATGCTCTGACTAATCCCCACCCACAATGACTGCGAGAACAGAGTGTCGAGGAATTTCCTTTGAGATCCTCTGGAGTTGCAGGGATCGAGTGGACCAGCCCCTGACACGCACCTGAGAAATCTCCAGGCAAGAGGCTGTGGCTGCTGACGAGAGGCAGTGGGAAGGAACAAGAACAAGCCAGATTGTGTTATCAGCTGCCTACAATTCCCTGTCCCACCTGCTGCAAGGCCAGGGTGCACAGGTGTTTCTTGTGATCAGCTGGGGGCCTTGGGGTGAAGAGAGACAGTCTGGAGCTACTGAAAATCCTGCCTAAGAGGGCTTCTGGAAGGAGCAGTGTGCCTCTGGGATTCCCAGAGGCTGAGGGAGGAAAAATGAACGGCCAGCCTGTGTGTTCAGAGGAGCCTCCTAAAAACTACAGTCAGAGGCAGCTTTGATCATCTGCAAAACTCAAAGAGAAGACCTTTAAACTCCTCTTAAACAGCCGGAGGGAACCACTGCCAGATCACATCAGTGCAAGTTCCTGCCTCTTCTCCCTCCACCTGCTCTAACCCCAGAGTGGCCAGAAGCTCGAGTTCGCCAGCTGGGGGTGGGAGGATGGAGGTATGGCAAGAAAGTGGAGACAAAACCTCTATGCCCCATCCCCTGCTACCGGCTTCCAGTCCGACTGGGGCTAGACAGGAGGCTTTGCCATCCAGTGAACTGTCCAGTTATTACTATTATTGTACTCAAATGAACCTGTTAATTTCCCAAATGAGAAAATGAGAGTGTTCCTGTGATGGAAAATGGCCAGAGGCTGGTTGTTATGTGAGAGTCATGGGGCTTGCCCTAATATTTCACCCACGGAGCAAATAAAATATTAATAGCACCTCGGAAAGTATTGCAATGGCTGTAGGGACATTGAATAAAGTTCCTGTTCATTGACATACTGATACACTTACATATAGCTTGGAGTAAAGTAATCATAATTGATATTTTGGTTTCTGCTATCATCTGAATGTTTGTGTCCCCCCAAAATTCATGTGTTGAAATCTTAACCCCCAAAGTGATGGTATTAGAAGATGGAAACTTTGGGAGGTGATTAGGTCCTAAGGGTGGAGCCCTCATGAATGGGATTAGCGCCCTTATAAAAAAGACTCCAGAAAGACCATCGCCCCTTCTACTATGTGAGGACACAATGGAAAGACACCATCCATGATCCAGAAAGTGGGCCATAGTAAGACACTGAAGCCACCAGCACCTTGATCTTGAACTTCCCAGCCTCTATAACTATGAGAAATAAATTTCTGTTATTTATAATCCACCCAGTTTTGTGGTGTCTCATTTTAGCAGCCTGAATGGACCAAGTTTCTATTATGATAGAAAATGGATAAAAATGAACAACTACATGCAACCACACAGATGAACCATTAAATCGTACATGTTAAATGGGTACATTGTGTGGTATGTGGATAATATCTCAAAGCTGATTTTAAAAAGCCAGACATAAAACAGGACTTCCAAAATGATTTCATTTATACCAAGTTCTATAGTGATAAAACCCAGTGTCAGCGGTGCTTGCTGAGTTAGGAGAAGAGGCACTACATTAGGAGAATTTTAGAATGATGAAAAAGTTCTATTTAGGTGTATTAAAATTTTAAAAATTAAAAAATTAAAAATTTATTTTCTCAGTCACACTGGCCGTATTTCAAATGCTCAGCAGCAACATGTAGCCAGTGGCTACCATATTGGATAACACAGAATAGAACATTTTTATCATCACTGTTTCACCGGGCAGCAATTTTCTATATCTTCATTTTACTGGGTCTCATTTGTTATAGCTCATTAAACCACATACCGGAAAGTGAGTATTTTAAGACATACAAATTATACTATAATGAAGTTGACTACAAAATTGTTATTGAGAGAAAAGGCTGCCCACGGTAGAGTGTTCTAGGAGAATGACTCTGAAGGTAAATGACTCTGATGGTAAAGAAAGGACATTTTAGAGAAGTGGGGAGATCTTTAGATTAGTCAGGGAGGTTTGATACAGGGCATATTGCTGCACAAAGCAGACAGAATAGAATTGCATTAATTGAACAGAAGTGAATTGGCAAGAAAATGTATGAGACCTCTAGGGAACATGCCCATACAGGGGAAAAGTGAGTCCTGGAGGAGAGATATTAGACATAAAGATTCTGGAAGATGTCTGGAGGAAAAGTGACTCATTAAGCCAACATTGAGATGACTTGAGAAACAATTTCACTGGGGCCAGCAGAGAAAACTGAGTGCCCCCAGGGTTAGGCAAAAAGTCATAAACACAACCAGCGCCTGAAACCTGGAATGAAAACACATATAGAAGCTGATCTGTTTGTCCAGCCAGTTTAATAGTCCAGGCCTGGTTTCCTGGAAACAAAGGAATTCTTTATGGGGTTGGTGTTTCATAGAATAGTTTTGATCTCAAAAACAGATGTCTGAGCATGCATTGTTTGGAAGAGGTTGCAACCAAACAATGGATCCAGAGAAATATATAAGTGAAAGGTAGGTGTGCCACCTACGAAGTGGTCAGCATCCCACAAAAAGAGAGAAGGAAACCTACAAGACCTTCTCTGGTTTTCATGGAAAGCTTGCTGATACTACTAGAGGAACACAGGCTGGAAGGTGGATGGCGTCACAATAAGGACCAAGAAAAATAAATCAGACCCTACTCCCTACAGAGAACTTTGGGGAAGGAACATTAAGAAAATGAATACCAGTGTCCTTTTCTTGAATATCCTTAGACCCTTGGATCCTCTGCCTGGTTAACAGGCATTCATGTAGATACACTATCAAAGTCACCCAAAAGAAGACTAACATATTTATTAATAATAATGTAAAAAGTCTTTTAAAACTTGTATGTGCTTTTAGCACATGCACATTTCTATTGTCTTGAAGTGAAAACACACATCTAGTTACCACCTGATGTCTGTGAGGCCTGCGTCTAACTAACAAGCAAGGACAGGTGCTTTTACCTCTGGAGTATTTTTGGTCTGTTCCTTCTCCTTCAGTTGTCACAGCCCTAGCTCTGACTCATCATTTCTGAGATGGATTATTGCAGCAGCCTTCTAGCTGACCTCCTTATCTCCAGTCCCGCCACAGGTATGCACTGTCCAGGTCAGAGCCAGAAGGTGCATCAAAGGACAATTCTGACCATGCTTTTCAAAGCTTTCTCCACTCTGACACTCAGTAGTGCCTCAATATAACACATAGCGTGCTGGTTCGTGTCTTCTGTTTCCACTGCTTCTGCATAGAACACCCTTCCTACGTCTCACCAGGTGGTTAATGTTCCCTCATCTGTTACACCTGCACCAAGGTGTCATTTCCAACAAAAGCCTTCCCTGAACCACCAGGTCTCCTGAGACCCCTTGCTCTTCCCTCTCGTAGCTGAACTTATCACATTATTGACATTATCCGTTCTGGTCTCCTCTGTATTCCTTCAGGAAAGGTGGATTTTATTCATTTTGTAATGCCTAGCACATAAACTGCTGATCTAAACATAATAAGAAAATCTAAAAATATAACAATGTCAAAATCATACAGTTGGCCCTTGGTATCCACAAGGGAGGTTCCAGGACCCCCTGTGGATATCCAAATCCTGGATGCGCAAGTCCCTCGTATAACCTATGCACGTCCTCCCATATACTTTAAGTCACCTCTAGGTTACTTATAACAACCTAAAACAATGTAAATATCTTAATGTAATACCTAAAAGCTATGTCAATAGTTGTTATGCTACATTGTTCAGGAATAACAACAAGAAAAAAGTCTGTACATGTTCAGATGCAACCATCATTTTTTCCCCACAGAAAGAATGAAAAGAAAGAAAAAATAATGAAAGAAAAGAAAGAAAAAAAGAAAGGAAAAAAGAAATTTTCAGAGAACTTGAAAGACTTAATAAAAATATCAGACTTGTATTTAGAATATTTACAAGCTATACCAAAAGAAAATAATTCTCATCTAAGTGTTTTAGGTTTAAAAATAAAGTGCAAGTTTTAGATTGAAATAAAAATTTGAAATTTTATGATCTCAAAAGGGTTAATGTGAGACTCTGTGTTCTTAAATAAAGTTTAAAGTTTTGGAAACATTTATAAATGTCCCATGAGCTCTAAAAATCTCCCATCCATTGAAAAGAGATGAATTTAATGGAAGAAGTACTGGGCCAGGAGTTTGGAAACCTCATTTCAGCCCCACCTTAGCTTGAAATGTGAACTTGGACGTAGCACATAACTCATTCTTCTCATCTATACTATGAAGAGTGACTTTTAAAGGATCTCAATGGCCCTTCTCCAACTCTAACAGTCTATAACTATACAAAGACATGGGCCCCGGTACGCTGGCATGAGCGCGGGTTCTGTGTCAGTGGACCTGGCCCTACTCCCGCGTCTGCTAGAAAACTTGCATACATAAGGTGTACTTGGCCTCCAGGGTTGGCAGAAAATCTCCATGCACCCCATTTCTTAAGCCCCTGAGCTCCACATTCCTTTCAGGGTTCATCTCACTTTGCTAAAATAAGGCCGGACTAAAGACCAGGGAACGTCAGAAGCAGAAAGAATCTGCATCCGCGTGTTGAGTACCCTCTTGGCCTGCACCATGCAGGAGGAAACAGTTCCTTCTGCCCACCTAAGCCTGCCTTCTGATTTCTGAGTTTGGGTCCAGAGATCTACATATTTTTCTTTTTTAAGAAGACAGACACCTCAGGTAGGAATGAACTCCTACCTTCAGGTAAGTCCACACTACCCTAGGGATGTGGATTTCAACAACAATATCAAAACACAATAACTCCGGTGTTGATTTGTGAAAGTCATTTTGTTACTTCTAACCTCTCTGGGCCTTGCTTTTCTTTTCTCTACACATCCTACAGTATATCTTCTAAAAGCTATTACCTTTGCTTTCCCATTAGGGCTCAATCTCAACTGTAGTCAATGGGTCAATAACCTCTCACTAAATAACAAAAACCTAACATCTTACATGAATGATCTCCAACTAACACAACCACCTCGACGCCATTAAGCAAAATGTCCTACTGCCTGTTCTGGACAGTGGACAGAAACAAATGGAGCCTCTCACACCAGAGTAGATCCGTTCATATACAGCAGGGAAGACGGAAAGAGTAGTCTGGGACAGTCACCCAAGTAGGTTGATTACCTCTTTCTGAGTACCACAGAGACATATTTTATCACCCAATTTATTAAAATGTCCATGTGAGACTACTTGAAAACAGAACAAAATGCTCTGCAAATTACTCGTACTATTCACCAACTTTTTACTGTGCAAACACCATGTTTAAGACATTGACCCATGCTAAGAACCTGGAACATGGAAAGCATCTGCCCTTAGGAACTTAGTCTAGCTGAGGAAAGAAAGAGCTTTATGAATAAGCATCAGAAGAGAGACAATGACTCCAGCCTATTGCCACAGTCTTTCCTCTTCAAAGAGTGTAGCTGCTACAGCTATTGACATAGGTACTAATCAGCTTGTTGTATGAAAACAACAAGATCCCATCCAGAACACAGAAAGTAAATGGTCCATACAGCAGGTAAATATGAAGAAAATGTTTCCAGGACAGTATTGTGCCTTGTATTAGTCTAGGTCAAAATGAACCGTTATCTAGATCTGACATCCTTTTGTCCTCTAAATGAGCAGCATTAACACACAAGACACATTCCGAGGTATAAGCAAAACCATAGCAAGCCTTAGTAATGCATCGGGCCATCTCCCGGCTTGGCAGGGAGAAGAGATCTCTTTCCCAAAAGGGAATAAAAGGTTACAGTTTAGTGGCTCTTCCAAAAGTTAAACATAGGATTAATATATGACCCAGATTGTATTCCTAGATACATATATTCAAAACAAGTGAAAACAGGGATTCAAACAGATATTTGCATGTGAAATATTCATAGCAGCATTATACCCAAGTCAAAAGGTGGAAGTAAACCAAATGTCTATCAATAGATGAATAGATAAACAAAACATAGTATATACATACAGTGGAATACTATTCTGCCATAAAAGGGATGAAATTCTGATATGTGCTACACCATGGATGAACCTTGTAACATTATGTTAAGTGAAGTAAGCCAGACACAAAAAGACAAACAATGTGTAATTACCCTTATTTGGAATATCTAGAACAGGCAATTTCAGAAAGACAGAAAGATAAAGGTTACGAGGGTCTGGTGGGAGAGAGGAATGGGGAGTTATTGCTCAATAGGTACAGAGTTTTTGCTTGGGGCAATGAAAGGATTTTGGAGATAGATAGTGGGGATGGTTATACAACATCTGAATATAATTAATGCCAGTGAACTGGCAAATTTTATATCATATATATTTTACTACAATAAAAAAAAGTAGGGAGAAAAAAGAAAAGTCTTCTCAAATAAATATGGGAGAGGGAGGGGAAGGCTGCAACCTCTTGGTACTCCATGCAAACTATAGTGACGCTGATGAAAGCGGGGAGGGGGCAGCTGTACCACTCAGCAGCCTGTGAGACTGAAGCAGTCTGATCTTGACTTCTCAAACGGAAATCAGATGGGGGGCGATGAGGGGAGGGGGCACTTCTGCTCCTGGCAGGTGCTAGACAGAAAGTGGCGTGCTCTTTCTCCCCAGTGGTTCCCCTCCCATTCTCACCCTAAAGAATGCGCTAAGTGACACCCTAGATCTTATGCTGAGCAGACAGGCACTCAAGGGACGTGCTGACCAGGCACAAGTAACCCCACTAGATCTTTTAAAATATATCGTTAAAATCCAGGCTGAGATTGGTGGCTCACACTTGCAATGCTAGCACTCTGAGAGGCTTTGGTGTGAGAATCGCTTGAGGCCAGGAGTTTGAGACCAGCCTGAGCAAGAGTGAGGCCCTCATCTCTACAAAAAAACAGGAAAATTAGATGAGCATGGTGGTGGTGCACCTGTAGTTCCAGCTACTTGAGAGACTAAGGCAGAAAGATCACTTGAGGCCAGGAGTTTGAGGTTGTAGTGAGCTATGATGATGCCACTGAATTCTAACCTGGACAACAGAGTAAGACTCTGTCTCAAAAAAAAAAAAAAAAATATATATATATACACACACACACACACACACACATATACAATACACACACACACACGTATAGTTAAAATTCAACTACACTCTTATGTTATAAACATAGCACTAGTAGCTTCATTCTAAATTGGTCATTACCATATAATCAAGTTGTATCACTCAGGTCTATATTTAAAACCCACAGTCTTCGATTCATTTGGGGGACACTCTGGTGACCAAAAGGAGAAAGGTTCTTGAAATGCAGCTTTTGTTTTGGGGGTCCAGACCCCAAAGTTAAAACTAGGTGGTATAAAGTATGGAAGGGCTTAGACAAAAGTTCAAATCAGATATTACCTAGCAGGAGTTTGAAAATGGGTTGCGTTTTGGTGGTGAAGAAGTCTATTTTCAGACTCTGATCTATGCTTGGAGTAGTTTTTAAATGTTAACTTTGTTTCGACTTTAAAATTTGAATAACTTCCACCAAAATCTCCCCCCAAATTTCTACCATTAATTACCCTTGGCTATGATTTAGAATCACAGAATGCTGGCTCCTAAAAAGCCATAAGGAACAAACATTCATTCATGCATTCTTCCCTTCACTTATTCATTCATACAACTGCCAACAAATACCTGCTGAGCATCTTCCACATGCAAAATTATTCCACTTTCACATGTGATTAGCCATGGAAATTTTAATTGACAAAGACTGCTCTAAACTTTGAGTGATTTGCCAAGAGATCCGGACTCTCTGTTGTTATCCAAGTTCATTGAAACAATCATAACTATCTGCCCCAAATATTAAAATCTATGCTTCTAGGGATCGGGGGTAAAACGTCTTTATAAGGTTCTTATCTTTTGGATTTCAGTTCTATTGGATTCAGCAACACATTATTTTATTCATTTCTAGGTCACAAAGCTTGAGCAATACATTTTCCTTTTGCCTTTCATTAATTTGTTGCATTAAGATAGCTTATTTCTTTTTTTCCCCTCCTAAGCTGTAATGACTTGTGTGCAGCTGTTGCAATAAGGGAAATTTTAAAGATGCAGATAAGCAGAAGGTAGACGGTACAAGCTAGTAAAGGGAGCTTTGCCAAATATTTAAAAAAAATGCTCCTAGTCAAATAATCATACTAACAGAATAAAAAGCTCATGCAGGGGGGATTTTCAATGGCTTTAAAAGCTGAAAATGTTGCTTCGCCTTTTATACATACGAAAAAATAGAGTATGTGTTATCAAAATAAGAATGTGTGCTCTCCAGGGCATTCCACAATGAGGCACCATTGACAGTTGGGGAAGGATGATTCTTCATTGTGCAGGACAGTTCGTGTATTGAAGGGTGAAGGGTCATTACCATCCCTACCTCTACCCATGGATGACAATGGTGTACCTCCAGTCACTGTGATACCTCCAACCCCCGAGGAAGTAGTATTAGTCCATATGAAAACCAGTCTAGTGAAATTCTCCCATGTGTATATCCTAAATATATTTTTAGGGCAAAAAGAAAGACAAAGAAGATAATTGCTTCCAAAACACTTGTTTGTGGTCTATTTCCACCTCAAATATCGGCATGTGACCTTCCTTTATTACTGAAAAAATTGATTTAAAAAAAAGAAAATAATATCCATAGTTCCCTCTGAGTGAAAAAAGCTCAGTACAAGGTGGGGTAGGGCAGTATGGAATTCCTGTTCTGCGTTAGTTATTCTCAATCTTTTTGTTTTCAGAGCACACTCTAGTATTTTATTACCAGAACTTTTAGTAATCAAACTACAGCAATACACTAGCTCAGAGCATTTACAATAGTGTCTGTCGTTGCCACTCCTCACGGGGATATTCTTCAGGCCAGAATCTCTGTTTGAGGACAACTACGTTGCCTGTATCTCTTATGTGTCAATAAAACAAAGTTCTTGTATATCCCAATAAAAATACTCTATCTACACCAATGGCTTCATGTTGTCAAATGTTTTATCTCTTAACTAAGAACGAGTTGGTCCCCATTCTCCCCTGTATTCACAACCCATTGAGTCAGTGAAGATGTCACCAGACAGGCATGCTGATAATGACATGAAGACCCCAAATACACATTTTATACACTGACACAAATTTGGCAGTATCACTGTGAAAGGATTACAGTATCCTAGAGTATTATAGCACGTTGGCTGCCAACAACTCTACTACCATCCTTCCATAAAACTTACCTCTAATGGTGGTTTTAATGAAAATAAAGTTAATTTCAAGGTTCATATAAGTGTATTAATATTGGCAAGTACATATTTTCTCCTTGGGCATTCTGGATTTTGTCTAGGAATTTTATATTGAGACTCTGTACTAGACGGTCAGCCTGAGGAGGAAGGGGAGGAGGAGGAGGAGGAGGAGAAGAAAAAACGAGTGTTAGACTAAGAATAAACCCTGGAGATTATCTAGAGAAGCAAAAATATCTGAAAATGCTTGAAGTGGTAAGCAAATGCTTACCAACTTTTAACTTTCTTCCTCTTCAGTTTTGATTTCTATTTTCACCTTTCTGGCCTAGCACATTTTCCAATCTTCCTCCTTGGTCTCCCCTTGCTTCCTGCTTCCAGTTTGGTCAATAAAACTCCTGTTGTATGGTTGATGCTTTTTATCATAAACCTAATTATCCTCTTTCCCACCTCTAGGCTTTAGCAGAAATCTATATTCCACCCCACTTGCTTCTGTAGCTGTTGTGTGCCTATATTTGGCTGCTACCTCAGGTTGTGATATTACCATCTCCCACTCTCCATAATTTAGGGACCTATACAAAGCCTCCTGTGTTCTCTTTCTTGTCTCATAACTGCATATCTTATTATGACAACTAACCAAAAGCCAGGACATTGTCTTCTGATTTCTCTAATCCCAGTAATTGAGATTTAGCTCATGGGTAGACACACAATGGGTCGTTCAGCAAACCCTTGTTCGAAGTTTTGTTGAATCATCCAGATGATCAAATCTGTCCCTGTAGTTCCACAGGGATGTTGAAGACAAATGTGCTAATATGTAAGAAGTGCTTTTAGCTCTTACAAGAAAGAAACTCTATCAATCCAAGAGATTATTATTTCAGCTGAAAGGCCATCAAGCATCTTCCCACAATTACTTATTTATAGTTTAGAAGCTTTTAGCAAAGCAAAAATCAGCATCTTCAATTAGGTCACCCAAGTTCCAAAATTATGAAGTATAGAAGCCAATATGCAAAGAACAGCTGATGGGAATAGCTCCTATGAAAAACTATAGGCAGTATATAACCATATTAAGGAAGAGGCTAAAATTTAAGCAAAATCATAATGACTGATTCCCAGTGAGGCTCCATTGTAGTGAACTGGGAGCCTTGGTTTTCTCTTCTGTAAAAATGAGAGCATCAAACTGATGCTCTGAATTCCCTTCCTGCGCTAACAATTCTATGCTACCAGGCTGGCAAAATTATGAGTGATAAAGAATGCATTACCACATGGAAAACTAACTGAGCATTTGATGAAGTTCATGAAGAAAATAATTCATAGACTCAGAGTGATATTTATACCCAACATTCCAATTCAGGTAATCAAGTCATCAAAATGCTACATGGAAATCAAATAAGCAATCAGAGAATATCCAAAAAGAGCACTAAACATTTCTTTCTAGTGTAAATTACTGAAATAGACACACACACACACACACACACACACACGCACACGCATATCCCAGCTCTGACCTGCACACATATGGGCGTCTGTGTCTGTACTGGGGAAGCACCCTGAAAAATGATGAGTTGTGCTTATAGAATCTAACCATATTTCAAAGGAAGGCTGAGCAAAGAATCTAGGAATGGCTCCACACTCTCAGCATTTGACAGAACTGGTCTTCTCATGCCTGGTTGTGTTTCAGACAGCCTCATTGTTTGAACTTCATTTTTCAATATTCTTGTTTAATTTGGGGATGGCCCGAACAGCTTTTTGAGGGACTCTATAAACAGCTATGAAGAGTTCACTGGCTAGACTCACTGCATGAAAATACAATTTAATTAACCTTTCAGAATTGGGTATTAGAAGAAATGAAGTACTAAAAGGTAGAGAGAGAGAGAGACAGAGAGAGAGAGAGAGAGAGACAGAGAGAGAGAGAGATTGAGAGAGAGAGAGAGAGAGGCAGATAGACAGACACATCCCAACTCGGATCTGTATGTGTGTGGTTATCTGGTGGGAAAGTCCTGGGCAGTTCGCACCCAAAATAAAGGAAAGTGAGCTCTCCTGATGAGCTCTCCCCACCTCTGCCTCCACCCCACACACCTCCGTCTGTGGAAAATTGTCTTTCGTGAAACCGGACCCTGTTGTCAAAAAGTAGGGACTCACTGGCATAAAATACACACAATCAACTTGGGGATAATGAAAGAAAAATCATGACTTCTTGTTTCTCCATTTCCCAGAAGAATCAGTTTTACTGAGTTTTGAAAACATTTTTCATAATACAAATAAGTTTGAAATCAAAAGGACTTGAATTTGAATTCTAATTCTGCTATCCACTAGCTGAGTGACTCCAGGCTAAAGGACCTTAACCTCTCTGAGACTTACTTTCTTCATCCATAAATGCAGGGGAAGAAATGTGTGCCTTATAAGTTCGTTTTGAGGATTATGTTAATGCATGCAAAGCATTTGCCACAGGGCCTAGTATGTGACAAATGTTAGGTTGTATTAGAGATTATTACCATCATTAAAATATAAATTACTAGAACAATATCTGGCACAAAAAGGTCCCAGGGCCAACGATATACATCTCAACGATTCTTTGTGGTGTCTTTTCAGTCTGACTCATTGCTACCCTGTTAGCCTGTCTTCCAAACTACCTGGATCACAAAATATTTATATGCCATAATCCTGTCCTACTTATCTCAAGAAATGAACTCAGAATAATGAACATTCGAAGAAGCCTAAAACGTGTCTGAAGAGGTGATCAATAAACATAGTTCTGGTGGCTATTTGCCATCCCTGTTTATAAATAAGTGCTTGGTTTGCAAAGTGGATATTGACACTATCACATCAAGTAGGCCTAATGTTCATGTAGGTCAGAACAACTGTTCCTCCATGCAGGGATCTGGGGCTGCCATTCACAAATGGTGAGATAGCATAACAACTGCTATTAATACTAACATATGAATGGTGACTTTTCCTCAAACCAGCTTTTTTCTTGCTTTAAATGAAAGCCTTGAGTGTTAGGTATCCTAACTGCTCAGAAGAGGACTGGTCTATAAGGTGTGTTGTATTTTCTTGGGAACAAACTTTCAGAGAGTTGATCCAAAGGTGTTCTCTGAAGATATGAGGCCAACAGTACCTAATGACAGTAACTCTTACTTCCTTATCCCTCCTTTGATTCAGCGTGGCCCTGATTGTACAGCATCTGTTAACACATATAAAATTAACCATCTTTATTACACTTTTTATCCAAAGACACCTAATTCTATTCCTTATTAACTCCAGGAATTGACTAGATGTAGAGGAGTATGGAAGTATGGCAGCTCCCCTCTCAAATAATGATGACAAAATAATAAAAAGGGACAACTTTAAAAACACTCTAAATTGCACTAGAAAAAGTTGAACAAGTGTGAGGCAAAATATTACAGCTCTCGTCCATTAAGGCTGAGGCCTAGGAGGAGGCTCGGCATGGGTTCAGAAATAAAATGTTTCTCAGCATTAAGATCTTACAGTAATGAAGAGAGCACAGTAAGTTCTCACCAAGTGAAATTATCCCAGTGTGGCTCCTCTGCCTTTCTGAGAAAGTCATTTACAGAATGAACTATCACAACCTTCCTTTTTCCAGCCTCAGCTGCTGGTGGCCACGGAGATGGTGCTCCTTGGAGACCAAGACAGTGCGGTGAAAACAATGACAGAAACTGCCCCCAATACTTTTCAAAAATTGTCCAACTGCAGGTACTAATCATGGCCTGAATGGCCAGAAATGGTAGATAAAAAAGAGACATTAAAAAATAAACAGATGAAGAACAACAACGCTATAAAGAGAATGTAAACAGCAGACACAAATCTTAAGTAGCCTCGGAGTGGCTGGTTTGGAAGGACACTTCCTGGTTTGGGGAATGGAGGTAGGTGGTTGAGGGTGACAAAAGGAGGCACAGGGCAGAGAAGGGACCAGGAACCTGGAAGGAGGCTTGAAATCATTTAATTATGCTTTTAAAATATTTTAGCAAAACATTCTTAATACATCATCGATATAATCGCCCAGAGTATATCCAGGTTCTTGATCTATTTCTGAACTCTGAGTACGCACATCAAATGCAGCTCAGATAAGCATTGCTCTCCTTGAAGAATCCTGCCAGCAGGACTTGCATGGGCTGCGGAATAATTCTAAAATCTCTTACTATGCATTGTCTCCAGCTGCTAAAACTTTCTATACTTGGCATGTATCAAACTGACCTTGTAAAAATTCACAGCAAGTATCAGCTATGTTTATTATTCATCAGCCTCAAAAAAAAAGTCAATTGTGTCATAAACGTGGGACCAATAAAATGTACAAATAACTTAAAAATATCTTATATATCATAAAGAAAGTCTTGATTAAACATTTAAAACCCCTATGGAATATCAAAAACATGTTTGTGCTCTCTCATATTTCTTGATTAAATAGTTTTATCTTTACTTGTGAGTATTCATCCTGATTTCAACACTACATATAGGTTCTTGTAAACTTAAACTTTGGTTTTCAAAAATTTATTTTCATATATATGACTCTATATCACAGCCCATATTTGTAATATTAGGAAGCAATATAGTCAACCTACTGTCTATAGGTAATTGGAATGTGGCATGCAAACCAAATCACACTGAATAATTTACGTGAATTCACTGTTTAAAGGATATTTGTGGGTTTAGCAAAATAAAAAATAAAGCCCCCTAAAATGTTTAATGTGAGTCATCTTCCATCTTGTGCTTTTTTTAAAAAATAAAATCCAGCTTATCATCCATTTCCAGTTGAGAAAACAGTCTTTTATAAGTAGGGAGCCTTAAATTCACTGGCAGGCCCTATCTGTGTGCTGTAAGTTCACCATGAATAGAATTTCTAACAGTATATGGTTTTCCTGCACTGCCACCCTGTGGAATATTCAGAAACAACCACCAGACTTTGCAAAGATAAATTTAGGAACTATGCTCCCCACCCTTACCCCAGAGGACTAGATTTTTCCGTATTTCGTACAGTACATGCATTTTTACAGGAGCTCAAATCAAATGGTTTCAGACTTTATATATCTGCAATGACTTTACAATTTTTCACTGAGCATTCTTCATATGACTGAAAACTCATGGATGTTCCATTTTTGATTAATGTAAAAATTTCTATTTTATGTAAACTTGGGTTTAAGTATATTCACTTATTTTTCCCAAACAGGATTCTATATAAGGATCTGTGAAATTTCCAACAGAAATAACTGAGGGAGTGTACTAGGTAACGAGCTATAATTAATTACACTGTCCTGAAAAGAGGGTTGTGATACCTGAACACTACACCTATTCCTATGGACCAACCTCATGCCTGAAAACTATATTATTTTAATAGTGATAACTGGAATACAGGATCATAATGCATTGCTCAAGATTTTGTTTTTAATACACTGCTTCCTTGTATTACAAAACATTGTAGGATTACACGTTGAATTTGTTTTCTTTTATTAGTCATCAGAATGTTAATTTTTAAAAGTTTATAAACTCTCCTGCTGGGAAAAGTTATTTCCTGCTGGTTTGATGTAAACGATACTGTACAGTGGAAATAATGCTCCATCTATCAAAAGAAATATATAAATTAATGCCTTGAAAAACAATGATAGTTCTGTCTCCATATTATTTTTTTCTTACTTCCAGCACATTTTGTTTCTTTAGAAAATCTTTCCTCTAGATGAGCCCTAATCACCATAGAGGTGCTTCTCAAAAATCTTTCTTGGGTAAAAATTCTATTTTTTCCTCAACAGGAGCTATTTAAAACAAAATTTATTCAAATATCATAGCATCCACTTAAACTATACAGTTCAGTGGTTTTTAGTGTATTTATAAAGCTGTACAATAGCCACTATCTAAGGCCAGAACATTTTCATCACTCAAAAAAAAAAAAAAAAAAAACCCACAAAAATACCTTGGACCCATTAGCAGACATTCCCCATTCCCTACTTCTTCTAGTACTTGTTGGCCACTAACCTACTTTCTGTCTGTCTGGCTTTGCCTATCCTAGACATTTCATATAAATGTAATCAAGCAATGTTTGCCCTTTGGTGTCTGGCTTCTTTCACTCGGCGCAATGTTTCAAGGTTCACCAGTGTTGTATCAGTATCTGTTCCTTTTAATGGCCAAATATTCTTCCATTGTATGGATTTACCACATTTTGTTTATCCGTTGATCAGGTTATGGGAGTTTGGATTGTTTCCACTTTTTGGCTATTATGATAATGCTGTTATGAACATGTGTGTACAAGCTCTTGTGTGGAGATAGGTTTTCAATTCCCTTAGGAACATCCCTAGGAGTAGAATTGCTGCGTCACATGGTAACTCTATGTTTAATTTTTTGAGGAACTGCCGAACCGTTTTCCAAAGCAGTGGCACCATTTTACATTTCTACCAGCAGTGTGTGAGGGTTTCATTTTCCACATTCTGTCAGCACTTGCTATTGTCTGTCTCTCTGATTATAGCCACTCTAGTGGGTGTGAAGTGATTCTCATTGTGGTTTTGATTTACACTTCCCTGACAGCTAAAGACGTTGAGTATTTTTCATGTCCTTCTTGGCCATTTGTCTATCCTCTCTGGAGACCTGTTTATTCAGATGCTTTGTCTTTTTCTAAATTTGGTTATTTATCTTTTTATGACTGAGTCGTAAAGATTTTTTTTCACATATTCTCGATAGAAGTCCCTCCACAGATAGATGATTTGCAAATATGTCTCTCATTTTATGGGTTGTTTCTTTACTTTGATAATGTCTCTTGAAGCACAAAAGTTTTTAATTTTGATAAGTGTAACCTATCTATCTTTGGTTGCTTGTGTTTTGGGGGTTACCTCAACACAATCTATCTTAATCCATAAATACTATGGTAGATTTAAACAGAAACAGAACAGACGTAATCATGAAGTCACAGAAAATCGGTTATCACACAGTGTCTAATCTTCGTCCAGTTCAATGTAGACTGGGGTCGAGTACACAACCTTCGATAGTACCCTGGGCCCCTCCCCACAGAGTCTTTGCACGTGCTGTCCCCCTCCCCACCTGGAACCCTGCTCCTCCTAGCAAGGCCTGTGTTTCACGGAGGTACCACTGACTCCGGAGCATATATAGATCACTTATTCAAGCATTAAAAATTCACAATTACTATCTAAAGGTGGACAAAAGTGAATACAGTCTTCAGATATGTCAGTACAGGCAGATAGTTTTAATTAGAGGAAGTTACGGTCCTAGAGGACTCTGCACTGGACAAACAACAGAGGGTGTGGGATTTCCGGGTGCCACATTTTAAGAAAAATAAAAAAATTTATATGCAACTAGATAAAAGTGAATAGGATAGTGAGGGGTCTGGAGAACACAGATGAAGACACTTCAAAGGAGACACAACACAAGGAAGACCCGAGACTTGCCCTTACTCAGCCAGAGGGCTGCCACTTGAGGGAACCCTGCGGTGCTGCAGGGACTGGGGCCCAAGGACGGAAGTTACAGGGTTAAGGACTCAGGATTTGATATAAAGCAAAGTTTTGAACGCAGCACCTCACACTGAGGAGGTGCTCTATAGCTATTGCCGAATAAAAGAATCAATGAACAGATTCAAGCTCCCGCACAATGCAAATGGCTATCCAAAGAATTAATAGGGTCCTTGTCCCTGGGATGCTCAAGCAGAAGGATATGGTAGAAAGGATTTCGACATCGTGCATGAGAGAGAGAGGAACAGGGATATAAATGTATTACTCTCTTGACCTGGAACAAGCACTGGCAGCAAGATTACACCATAGATCTTTTCATCCCAATTATCCTGTCACAGCCTTAAAGGGATTAAGTACCTTCTACAGGCCTACACAGAAGGTGAGATTTGCTTTGAAGTTTTCCTCCGCAATGCCTGTCTTTCCATTAGACCACACTGTCATGAGTTAGCTCTGATGTTCTCATAAACTCCAAGACTCCATGTATCTATTAAATTTCTGGCAATTATTATGTAACAGCAAGGACCTACTTACTACTTTTTCAAGATGGAGGACCTGAATTGTCCACGAAAGCTGAGAAAAGACAAACCTGTCTTGGCCAGAAATTCATATCGTCCCTCTTATGTAACTATTGCACCTAATTTTCTGCAGTCTAACTCCTAGATTAACTAGTGGTTGTAAGAACATATCTAGCTTAAAAATGACTGTCAGTATACCAGTTTGTTCACCCTCAAAGTTACATTCTGAGGAGTCAGGCCTGGGTGGCCAGAACTCCACTTTCTGAAATAATGAAGCTCCGACCCTACCTATTTTCAGGCCTACATTGAAAGGATAAGATACGAAGCTCCAGGTGAAATGCACTCCCTACCGCCCTCCTCCTCTACTGCATCCCTTCCAACACCCACCCTAGTTCCCGCATCCCGACATCTGGTACTCTAGTTCTTCAGTTAAAGCAATAAAAAGCCTAATTTAAAATGCAAAGTGTGGGAGCAGCATGGCAAATGGGAACGCATCAGCCATTTGCAGCCATGAAGGACCTCGCAATGATTGGCTGATGGGGTGTTAAATGGAAAAAAAAAAAAAGTTTCTATTAAGAGAGGACCAAATAAGTGACCAGTACAAACCTAATGGAGTTGAGGAGTCTTGAGCAGTCAGCAATAATCACCTAAGGAAGGAACCGGTAAAGAATAATGACTGTGAGCTCTCTAATTTACCATAAGGGAAAATACATCAGACCTGTGAGATCTTCGCCTGACGATAGTTTGCTTCTGATTCCCCCGGGAGCAAATGAGTTGATCCTTTGCTGCTGGGAGGGAGGGACTGGGTAAGACTGAGAGAGACACGAGTTGTAAATTCGGGGAAATCTCTTTGACCATTCCACAGAAGAAGCATACGTCCTCCAAGATTTGCAGAACAAAGTGAGAGGAGTCTGCCATTCCCTCAGAAAGTCTCAGGATCTCCAGGTTGTGGGAACCCCTGTGACTCCAGTGTTTGAAACAGTATTTTTTCTTATTACACAATCTTCAAATACAAACGAACTGATCCAGCTAAAGAAACAAAGATCTATTCCAAAGTTGCAGAAAAAGCTGGTGCTGCTGAAATGACTGAGAAATGATGTATTACTCAGGAGCCTCTCAAAGTGAATTTTGATGAGCCTTGACTTCGAGACCTTCCCCACTGAGCAGGATGTGCCTCCACTGTAAATATGACTCCATGTGGTGGCTTAGTGCAGCTGCTTCTGGGAACTGTTAGGGGAGGGCATATCTTATTTATCAAAAATACTCCATTAAACAGAATCCTATGGTAAAGACTGGCATAAAAATATTGTTATTTAAATAGCACGTAACAGACCTGGTCTGAGAACTTATATATGGGGCTGTGGAACACTGGAACCAGGTACCATGGGAAGGTGCTGAATGTTAAACCCTGTGAGCCTCAATCCAATCCAGGGATGAGAACAAACACCAGACAGAAGTGGCGCTCCGAGACGAAGAACTGGCTCTAGATCTGATTCTGACTCTAACTTGCTGTGTGCCTTTGGGCAACACATTTCACCTCTCTGGGCTTCAGTTAGCTCCCTTTTCCAGGAAATAAGAACAATAGTTCCAATGACAACTATTCCTTGCAGTTCTGAAATTTCATGATTGTACTTTAATTTTTTCCTAAATTCCCACTTTAGCTGGACATCCCTCCTTCTGGCAGCTGAATAACATGTATGGAAAACTAAACAAATTGCAGCAGATTTCACTTCACAGGGGAAAAAAATCAGTTAATTAACACATTCTGCATTTCAATGTGTCCCTCCCTGCCGAGTGCCCCGAGGAACCTCCCATGTTACACAGAACACTCCAGTTGTCAGCAAGCGTTCACAAGCCTGGCTGCTCCAACAATTTATACAAAAAATCAGGGTGAGAATAAAGGGAGGATAGGAGGAGAGAAAAACAGCTTAAATAATGTTCACCTCCTTGTCCTTGACTCTGTGTGGAGTTACTGGAAGTATGTACTGACCAGCTGTACCGAATTCCCTGGGATGGGCTCGCTCTAGGGAACAATGCAGATTACTGAGATACCTTTTTAAGGACTCGCTGACTCAGGATCTTTAGGAGCGAGGACCAGAAATGTGCATTTTTTTTTTTTTTTTTTTTTTGAGACAGAGTCTCACTCTGTTGCCCTGACTAGAGAGCAGTGGTGTCATCATAGCTCACAGCAACCTCAAACTCCTGGGCTCAAGTGATCCTCCTGCCTCAACCTCCCGAGTAGCTGGGACTACAGGCTCTCGCCCCCATGCCCAGCTCATTTTTTTCTATTTTTAGTAGAGTCAAGGTCTCGCTCTTGCCCAGGCTGGTCTCGAACTCCTGACCTCAAGCAATCTTCCCACCTTGGCCTCCCAGAGTGCTAGGATTACAGGCATCAGCCACCACACCCGGCCAGAAATGTGCAATTTTGCCATGCTCCTTGAATGATTTCTTTGCACGGTTTGAGAGCTCCCAATGTTGAGAGACTTATATAGCAAAAAGTACATAAATTTCATCCAACAGCCCAAATTAATGTAGGAAGTAAAGTGTATGAGTTGGCACATTGCCTCAACAATTGGAACTAATATTAGAGACAGTGTAAATGGAAAACTAAAAAGGGATAGTTCTCCATAAAGCAGTTATAACACAGTACTGAGTTTGAACAGCTTGTGGGACATTTGAATGGCACTCAGGAGACAGATCTGAGCTGGAAATAACTGATTTAAGGCAATTACAGGCACCCTCCTCCTATAGGCAGGAGGGTGGACAAGAGAGGGAAGTGAAGGTAGGAAAAGTTTAGAAAGACAGTCACCAAAACATTAACAGTAGTCACATCTGGGTGATAAGATGGATTGTGGGTGATCGCTTTCTTTATAAGCAAAGCATTGATTTGATTTGATTTTCAGTGAGCATTACTATTTTTATCATCATTAATCAAATATCTTTCTACTCTTGATATTAGAGATGAGAAAAACTGCCCTAAATAGCCTGAGAAAAAATAATTTCTGGAGGATTGAAAAGCTAGGCTTGCAATCCTAATATACTTTCTATTAATAAAGTCTAAGTGAAAGCTTTACTTTTATTAACATATAATGAACTAACACACAATGAAACCTCTGATTCCCATTATCAAAAGCTATAATTTTTCCTCTGTATCTTTTGTTAATTAGTAAAGTTTCTGCAGCTTGATCTCTACTTCTCATATTTTGCATTTTTTTCTCTCAGAAATGCTGTATGTAGGTCCTATACATACAAACACTAATAGCAATTACACGAGCAGAATTCCTATAAAAATCTGTTTAGTGCTTAAACAACTTCCTCAGGCTTATAAAATGCTTATATCCAACATAAGTAAATAAATAAAATACAATATATAGAATTATATTTAAAGTACAATAAGATCTCTATTAATTCCTACCCATTTGTTCTGTTGCTATTCACAACACTGCCCCCTAGTGTCCATAAAAGTACATAAACAAATTTCAGTGAAGCACCAGAGACCTGAATTTTTGTATATGGTAAAATTAAAATTCCAAGTTTTTATCAAAACTTACTTATTTTAACTTTCTCTACCATATAAGCTAACCAAGAGAATTTGGGATATATGTTCTTTCCCTGTAGTTTGTGGCCATGGGTTATTCCTCATTCAGCAGAATTTTTAAATACATTTACTTAAAATTTTACAATGGTGAGCAAACAAATACAGTTGTCCCTTGGTATCTACAGGAGATGGGTTCCAGGATCCCTGTTGGATAACAAAATCTGCAGATGCTCAGGTCCCTTGGATAAAATGACATAGTGAGATAAGTGCAGTGGCTCTTGCCTGTAGTCCCAGCTACTTGGGAGGCAGGAGTGGGAGGACTGCTGGAGGCCAGGAGTTTAAGAACAGCCCGGCAACATAGCAAGACGCCATCTCTAAAAATTTTTTAATAATTATCCAGGCTTCTGTAGTGCCAGCTACTTGGGAGGCTGCGGTGGGAGAATCCCTTGAGACCAGGAGATTGGGACCAGCCTGGGCAACATAGTGAGACTCTGTCACAACAACCAAAAAAAAGGTGTAGTATTTACATAGAGCCTATACACATCCTCCTGTATACTTTATATCATCTCTAGATTACTTATAATACCTACCACAATGTAAATGCTATGTAAATAGTTGTTATACTGTATTTTTTATCTATATTATTTTTATTGTTGTATTATAATTTTCTCTTGTTTTTTTAAATACTTTCAATTCACAGTTGGTTGAATAGAGGATGTGGAACCCTAGGATACAAAGGGCCAGCTGTATTTAATAAGTTTTAACTCAGTATTGTTAGATACTACTTAAAAAAAAAAACAAAAAACAAAACTAGGCTGGGTGCAGTGGCTCACACCTGTAATCCTAGCACTCTGGGAGACCAAGGCAGGAGGATCACTTGAAACCAGCCTGAGCAAGAGCAAGACCCTATCCCTCCTAAAAATAGAAAAATTTAGCTGGGCATAGTGGTGCACGCCTGTAGTTCCAACTACTCAGGAGGCTGAGGCAGGAGGATCACTTAGCCCAGGAGTTTGAGGCTGCAGTGAGCTATGATGATGCTACTGTACTCTAGCCTGGGTGATAGAGTGGGACTCTGTCTCCAAAAAAAATAAAATAAAATAACAAAAAAAGAAAAACTAAAAACTCTTTCATGATTCACTGGGATAAAGTATTCTCTATTCATCTCACATTTCTTATTATTTAATAATCATGCTAACTAGATAGATTACAGCATTTAATTCCCACAAAAACATTATGCAGCAGGTACCATTATTATCCCCATTTTACGGATGAGAATTCAAGGGGAAGGGAAGTTAAATAATTTGCCCAAGGTCACATAGTAATGGAGGCAGAATTCAAATGCAGGCAGCTAGATCCCCTGCTTTTTATGGCAAAACTATTAGTACCATCCTCACCAAGCTTGGGACACAGGATACAGGACACAGGTAGTTTTTGTACAATAAAAAGAACAGGCAAGATAAGCTATATATTCTTAGGGTACGGACTGACAGAAAAGGTGAGTATGTATCCATAGCATGGTGCGATGGGAATGAAACGTCGAATTAAACTCACCTAATTGGAATTCAAATTCAAGAATTTACTAGCTTGGGGCCGGGCGCGGTGGCTCACGCCTGTAATCCTAGCATTCTGGGAGGCCAAGGTGGGCGGATCGTTCTGAGCTCAGGAGTTCGAGACCAGCCTGAGCAAGAGCGAGACCCCATCTCTACCAAAAATAGAAAGAAAATTAATTGGACAGCTAAAAATATACATATAGAAAAAATCAGCCGGGCATGGTGGCACATGCCTGTAGTCCCAGCTACTCAGGAGGCTGAGACAGTAGGATTGCTGGAGCCCAGGAGTTTGAGGTTGCTGTGAGCTAGGCTGACACCACGGCACTCACCCCAGGCAAGAGAGTGAGACTCTGTCTCAAAAAAAAAAAAAAAAAAAAAAAAAAAAGGAATTTACTAGCTCTTTGTCTTGTAACAAATTATTTTTAACTCTCTCAAACCTCAGATTCTCCATCTTAAGCTGGGAATATATTATTAACCCCCAAGGATTGAACATGAGAATAAATATATGCAAAGTATACAGGCAGGTATACACATACCTGTTCTCTACTGAGAGCTCGATGATGGTCATATACATTCTATCGTCACTTCAAGGTTCAGCGAAGGCTTCCTGGAGGAGGAGGTATTTGAACTGGGCCTTCAAGGATGTCTGTCTATCCATTCTTTGAGTAGATTGTTCACTTGAAAAGTATTTATCATGTCTGCTTTTACCAGGTATTGTGGCTAAACCAGTACCTGGGTACCACAGGCGAGAACAGGGGAAGGTGAGTCTAAGCAGAGGCGGCTACTGGAGGAAAAGCATAAAGGTGGGAAAACATAAAGGGCGCCTGTTGGAATAAAACAAGCGTGTGTGTTGGAGTAGGGTTAGGAGTGGGGTGGAGGCTGAGGATGGATCATTGCTGTCTCGTGACCTAGACGAAATGCTTAGCTTTGTTTTCGGGCCTGCGTCTGAGACAACAGTGAAAGCGAACACGGATTTTGCACAACACTTGCACACACACACACACACAAAACCCCCACAAATTTACACAAATTTCCAAAATGACACGATCCTATTTTTCGATACTTACTCCCAACCTAAACTCCTTGATTTCAGAGTCCCCACCATGACCTTCTGCCTGATTTACTTTAAGTTAAAAGTAATGTCTCTTCCGGGGCATATTGTCCTAGAAGAATAGACTAAAAATAAATGCCTTTGCCATTCCAAGCAGAGTACCCCAGTGTGATACCAACAGATGTTTGATGGCAATCAGAAAATGGACGTCCTCTTGTGAGTATATCACAAAAGCTCTGCTCAATTCAAGCTTCTTCCTACTCTTCAAAGCTCTGCTTTAATAGTGAGGCCGCTTCCCTCATTCTCTGACCCACCTCTGGTGGGCGTCCGGCAAGATGGTAGCTACTGCTGACCCCGGGGGCCACGTCCGTCTCAGCTGTGCCAGTGTCAGAATGAACTTAACCTGACATTTCAGTGAGTTATCTTAAGCCCCTGGACTTACCTTCAGTTAAACAGGGGCCACCCCAATGACAGATGTGCACCAATATTTTTTTTACCATGAAAAGTCAGATTTTTCATTAAAAAATGTGAAAAGACACATATATATCTCAAATGTTAATACTGGTATTTCTGAGTGGTGGGATTATAAGTGTTTTTCTTCTTTTGCTTCTTTATTTTTTCCACTTCTGCCTCATATCCATTTACTGTGCATCGCTAGCACTGAAATTCTGGCAAGAGGTTATAGTATCAGAATTAAAATATTTAAACCTAGCTAAACAGCCAAGATGAATATTACTGAGGTTAAGAAATGTGAAAAAACACCAGTCAATCTCCAAGCTTGTATGTTTGAACCCATTCACATGACATAATACTCCTAAAAAAAAAAGTTGATATTATGACAAACTGAAGACTGTTAATAATGAAAGGAGAAAGAGACTGCACAAGAAGTGGCTATTAATTAACACTTCAGAATGCACAGTGTTCTCCATTCACCCACTTCTCCACATTTCAATCTCTATTGATTCTAGCCATAAATCATTTCAGCTAAAATACAGGGCTTTCCATCTCCACAGTGCTGGGAATTTTAACCAAATTTCATTTTGTTGCTAATTTATAAATTGTCACTAGAGGGAGTGGTGGTTCTTTTTTTCTTTTTAAGCAAGATTTATTTACTTTTTTTAAGTTGCTAAGAAAAACATTCTTATTTTTTCCTTTAGTATGCTTAATTTAACATATAATCTTGAAATGTATGTTGTAAGAGTCGTGGATGTCTGCAAGGTGTCTGAAGGACTTTGTAATTTTCTGTGTTGTTTTTGGTTAATATTTTGTAGCTGCTCCAATTGAATCCAACACAATTTTGATGCTGATAAATTAAATTTCTAATGACATATTCTTTTTTGCATTTTAACTGTTTTAAAAATGAACTCCTGCTAGCAGCACAATTTACTTTCACAGCTGTGAAAGTAAAGTAATATAAAAGAAAGTCATCAGTGTTTAAGAGCTAGTTTTATGCTTTAATAAATGATTTTGTAGCAATTCTGCAGACACAATTAATGCAATGTTCTAGATTACAAGAAAAAATAATTTAAAGCTATGTTTAAGAAAAAGATAAAACACACTGCTTGGCATATACTAGGATCACAAGAAATACTTATTAAGCTAACAACAGTGATTTAAAAAAATATATCAGGGGCCAGGGTTAGTCCGTCTTCAGTTTGTCACCTATACCTTGTACCTTACTAAAAAATGAGAACTGAAATTCAGATGTAAACATTATTCATATTTGTACAAATCTATCAAAGGCAGGCTTCACACATTATCAGCTAAAAAAAACTCCCTAAACAACTGCAATAACAGCTTCAAACAGGAATTTCTGAATAACTTCGTCAGAATCAGCACCTAAACAGTGTACCATACAGTTCTCGAGCTTTTTGGCCCGGTCAGGTTATCAGGGAAATTTTTGAAGGGGTCGACGCAGTGTTATATCTTGTTTCCAAGACCTGTCACCAACACGTCAATCAATGACAAAAACATGGACACTGAACACAGACAAAGGCTCTCTCCTACCGTCTTGGGACGTGAAGGACAGCATGCACACACAGAAAGCCACTGTGCTTTATACCTGCCCGATGCAACCACTGACATTTACCATCAACGTTCTTCTCCATTAGCGCTGCTCTTAAAATTACGACCTGTCTGTTCAGAGGAACAAGAGGAAGGGGAAGCAGAAGGCAATTTGTGACCTGCTATAAATATCTGCCTGGAAAGCACAGCGAACCTGGTGCTTTGATGCCTTGGTACTTCTGACAATGGCTGGCCATTTGGAATTTTAAACCACAGAGGGTTTTGTGTTTCTTAACCATGGAGAAGTATATTTTTAAAGAGCAATTTTTCTTGCCTGCAGTGAAGGAAAACACTCCCAGGAAGCAAATATCTCCTCCATCTGAGTGGAACGCACTCACCCAGGGCCAACTGAGTTTCAGAAAATTGCATCTCGGAGAGGGCTCCCTTATGCCTGGGGAACTCACTTATCTCCAAGTCCTGAGCGGCCTGACTGGGGGCCCATTGACACTAATTCCGGGTCGCACCTGATACTCTTAGTGAGATCCCCCATCCTCTTCATCTCCTAATTCCTACAATTAGCATGAATTAATATGAGTTCCCAGCTTGCAGATGAATTAAAGGTTTAAAGACTTTCTGGTGATTTCTTTGCATTCGGAAAGATATTCAGTGACAGAGCTTTATGAAAACAAAATATTTTACTCCCCTTTCTCTCTCTCCTCCTTTG
>RJWJ010009663.1:0-49049 GCA_004363605.1 Indri indri | reverse complement strand
TTGGATTGAGTATATTCAGATACATTGCTCTTAGATTTTTATTTTGGAAAGTCATCATGAGCACATAGGCCGAGGGGACTGTCAACTGGGAAAGGACTAATGTATCAGGTTATTAAGTACGGAATGTCTGATTTCCCCAAGTACCAAGTTTGACAGTTGATACCTTTGACATTTCACTTTGACATGTCTTCTTCTTCTTTTTTTTTTTTTTTTTATTGTGAAGGTACATCCTCATTCTTTCAAATGCACGTTTTGGCTTGTGATTATCTTTTGATTTTTTTTTTTAAAGCAATTTTTTGTGAAACCATGGATAAGTTAAAAATTTGTGTTATTTTTGAATATGAGTTCCATCATGGAACCAATGCAGTGCAGACAGCTCAAAATATCAACAGTGTGTTTGGGAAGGATGTGGCTAATGGACGCACAGTATGTAGATGGTTTGAGAAGTTCCAGTCTTGTGATTTTAATCTTGAAAATGAGCCTCTTGGGTGACCTGAGACCAAGGTGGATAATGATGAGCTGAAAGCTGTAGTGGAAGCGAATCCATCTCAACCTATGCGAGAATTAGCAGCAAGGTCTGACGTTACTATTCTGACAATACTGGACCACTCGAAACAAATGGGCAAGGTAAAGAAGCTGGATAGATGGGTTCCACATGAATTAAACGAGCATCAGAAGAGAAGTCGTCTCGAAGCTTGCCTTTCTTTGCTGTAGAGACATAAAGGTGAACCACTTCTATACCGTATTGTTATGTGTGATGAAAATGGATTCTTTTTGACAATCGCAAGTGTTCGGCACAATGGTTGGATAAAGATGGACAATCGGAGGCACAACCCTCTGCTTCAGCCTGCGGCAACAGCGACGAAGGCATTCTGAAGACTGAGGACGACCTGGAGACTTGTGGGCGGACTGGACCAGTCTCCAGGCAACGCCGCCACTCCCTCTGCTGTTCTGTGAGCCTCCCTGGCTTCCTTCTCTGGTGTCTGTTGTGTCGGGAACAGCTCAGCGGCCGCGACATGTGTCCCACGTAAGAACTTGCTTACGCCTTCACAGCAAGCTGATTTCTAAGGCCTCTTCGAAGTCTGAAATGCCGATTTCATCCGACAGCTATCCCGTTGTCTCACTTACCCCCGGCCTTCTAAGGAAGAGGCCGACATCGCCCTGTGCCGTGGAGTTGAGGATGGGGTTGCAAACTCCCCCAGGCCACGGGTGCGCGTCCTGCCTGCCCGGCGGTAGAACTCACTGCCTGAGAATTGCTTTGACTGTGACATTAGGAAAACATTGGTGCTTCTTAATGTTTTCACAATCTTGGATTCTAAGCAATAAAATTTCCTCCAAGAAAGGAAAAAGAAAAGAAAAAAAAGGCTTAAAGAGTAGAAGAAAGTGATTTAAGCAGATGTCGGAGGAATGAAGAGTTTTTATTGTATATGATTTTAATATCTAAAACAATACGCTATTAGAATGTGGATTTTAAAAGTGTCAGGCCAAAAACATAAAGAGTTTCCCAGTCACTCTCCTTCCTTGTATCAATATCCTGGGGCTTTGGTTTAAACTGGTTTCTGTCCTGCAGATGCTGTGTATTTCTTCCACCCGTCACTTCCTTTTGCGCCTCCATCCGCCCCTTTCCCGGATGTGTAGGTGCTGTCAGACTGAGCCTCAGTGGCTCAGCATGAGCCAAAAAGAAAGAGGGAAGAAGGTTGTAGACGACCCCGGCGGCGAGAACTGGGGCTGATTCTGTGTGGGGCTGGCGTTGGATCACCCCCTCTCAGAAACGGCTTTCGCCCCCTTCCTGTTCTCTCCTGTGCTGCTGAGCACACAGCTGACCTGCAGCGCTGGTGTGCAGGCAGAGTCCAGTGTACTTCAGGCTCTCTCTTGCCCCGGGGATGCAGCAATTCCTCATCAGGGCATAATGCGCAGAGAAGGGCCTATCAGATCCTAACTTGGGGGTGATCTTGGGCTTTCACTTCTCCCCTTGGGACTTGGCCCAGGAGGCCATAGGCAGAGTGGATCAGTTTCCCTGCAAGGGCAGATGGCAAGGAGGTCTGGATCCCCTCCCCGGTCCTGGTCTTCTCTGTTTCGGCTTGTTAATTACGGACGAGTTCCTAAAGCTACGCTTGGAAGTGGGGTATGGCCGTTGGTAAAAACAAAGAAGGGTATCGGATATAAGATTAGATGTTACAGGTTGAACGGTGTCCCTCAAAAAAGATTCTGACGTCCTAACCCTCAGCACTTGTGAATGTGACCTTATTTGGAAATAGGGTCCTTGCAGATGATCCCATTAAGATGAGGTCATTAGGGTGGGCCCCGACGCGATATGACTAGTATCCTTAGAAAGGAGGGGGAATTTGGACCCCGAGAGATGTGCACAGAGGGGGACACTGAATAGACAGAATGTCACCTACAAGCCAAGGAACGTCGGAGGCTACTAGAAGCTCAGAGAGGGGTGGAACAGCCTCCCCTTCGCAGCCCGGAAGGAACCATCCCTGCTGGTGTCTTGATTTTGGACTTCTAGCCTCCAGAATTGAGTGAGACAATGGATTCCTCCTGTTTAAGCCACCAGCATGAGGTCCTTTGTTATGGAAGCCCCAGGAAAACAGCACGATGGCAAAGTTGAGACTTGAAGGATGAGTAGGATTCCTTGAGGTGAACAGGGAAAACCTTTACAAAGCCAAGAGCTCAGGCCAAGGTGCTGAGGTGGGAGGGAGGGCGTGCACTTGCGAGCCACGCAGAGCTGGGAGGCCCGACCCTGAGAATGCCGGGCGGGGCCGGGCGGTGAAGCAGGCATGGGCAGGGATAAAACCTCCCCCACATTCTATTCTGATGACGATTGGAGGCAACTCAAGAGTTTCAGTGGGGCAGGGGGCGGGTAACATGATGCCAACTATGCTATAGTCTGGAAAGAGCATATTTGGAAGAGTTTTGAGATCGGACTGGGAAGAGGACAGGAAGGAGAGGCTGAAGGTAGGTACGTTGTTTGGAGGCTGTCCCGGGGGTGAGCCGGGCAGTGGGGTGGAGGGAAGGGGCTACGGTCTAGAGGTTAACAGGGCCTGGAGACTCACTGAATTGGGAGGCTGAGGGTCCAACCTCTAGCTTGGGACCCTGAGAGAAGAATGGTGCCACTCAGAAAAAGAAGGGGGACAAATTTTAGGGGAACAGGGGTGATGCTGAATGTAGTTTGGGTGTGTTGAATTCTAGGTGCCTTTGGGACTTTGGAAAGGAGAGAGTTATCAGTTGGGTCTGGAATTCAAAGGGAAGTTCTGGGTTGGGGATATAGTTGTCACTCAGAGGCGGCAACGGCACCCAGGGATGTGGATGCGCCAATCAAAGGAAATACATCCAGTGAGCAGAGTCGGGGCTGAGGGCGGCCCTTGGGGATAACGATTCTAAGAGGTGGGCAAAGGGAGGAAGCCAGAGAACACGCTGCATGGAAACGTAACTACATTGTAAACATGCGTGTACAAGTATTATTTGTCAATTAAAAATAAACGTCAAAAAGTCACACATATAAGTTGCAGAGAACTTGAAAATATAAAAATGAACGGAGAGACTATGTTTAAAGAAAAAGCAAGGGGAGAGCCAACAGCAGCAGAGACTCCAGCTTGTGTCCAGCTGGACACTG
The DNA here is from genome assembly GCA_004363605.1 of Indri indri. Classification (NCBI taxonomy): domain Eukaryota; kingdom Metazoa; phylum Chordata; class Mammalia; order Primates; family Indriidae; genus Indri; species Indri indri. Next base: position 45,430 of record RJWJ010009663.1, on the reverse strand, counting down.
AGGCGGTGCTGGCGGCTTCAGCGCGGGGCCGGAAAGCGCGGGGACGGTTTGGGGAGAGGGCGGGAAAGGAGAGCTTGGAGCCGTCGGGGTGGGCTGTGGTTTCGAGAACTATGACTACGCAGGGAGGGATGATCCGAGGATGACTGGAGGGGCCCCAGAAGGAAGCCCCTTTACAGAGGAGAAAGTGACGTCTGTGCACAGGGGAAACAGAGTCCGGAAGCGCGGACCCCGGGCAGTGGGCACTTTCCACTTTTCTTTCCCGGTGTGTGGACGAAACCAATTCCCTGTCCCCACCTTTGTTATTGTTGTTGTTGTTATTATTATTATTATTTTGCTCACGAAGGCTTAGATTTCTGTCACTGGGTGTTTGTAAACAGGGCCAGGGAAAGGCGCCACCCTGCGTGGGTTCTCTTCTGACCTTGGACCCCCAGGTTTAGTGCGTCGTCTTGAGTGGCCGCGCACGTCGGCTGCAAGGGAGGGCCCATGGCAGGGAAAGGCAGCCTTCGCCACGGAGAGGAGTGAAGCAGCGTTATGATCCGGAGGCATTCTGTAGATAATCACAGAGCTGCAGCGTAGCTGTCAGGATGCGGCTTGTCAGAGAACTGCGTTGTTCTGATAAACCCCTGGTCGGCGGAGCCGTGGTGCATTTGCGTTGCCTGCACAGAACACATCCTGTTTTCCCCTGGATTACCGGCTTTCACAGAGTGAGGGCTGACCTTGCAAAACAGAGATTTCAATTTTAAGGCCTGGCTTTTTCAGTCATTTTCCAATGAATTCTCGATATAAGACAATTCTTTTCAGAATTCAATAGCATTAACTCTTTGAGGAGGGGGCTCTTCTGACTTACCCTCCTTCCCTCCTCACGGCATCTTAGAGCATCTGATAGCAGCGGGACTCAGTCATTTACTGGAGGGCTAGCGTTTGTTCAGTGCAGTACTAAGTGCCTTCACGTAGGTTTCCTCATTTAGTTGTCATGCCATGTTTGCAACAGAAGTATCTTCATCTCGTTTTTTTTTTCAGATGAGTAAGTGGTGTCTCAGAGAAATGGGTGACTTGTAAGTGAGAGAGCTGGGGTTCAAATCCAGCTCTGTCTCTCTCTGTCCTCTCCCTTCCCGCTTGCTACGCTGCTTGGTGGCTTATAAGTCCAGATCCGTGCAAGGTCTCAGAGACGACCCATTCAAACACAAAATGTTCCTTGCACAGGAAGAGGAATCTCTTGCAGAACAATCTGATTTCATCTGCATAGTCAGGGGAGATTCTGGGCATTATGTGCTTCAGGAACAGATCGTGTGGTGCCCGTTGAAGATCCTGCCGAAATTCAGAGAAAAGAGGAATCCCTGTGGGCCACTGCAATCAAGATGACTTCCTGGAAGAAGTGAAACTGGAACTTGGCGTCAGAGGATGGAGGTAAACAGGCCATTTTACAGCAGAAGAACTCTACGGGCGAAGTGAAGGACGGGGTATAGCAAAGGATTTCTGCAAGATGTTTAGGAGATTGGCTGGGCCACAGTGAAGATGAGACTGTCACCAGAGTTTGGTGAATCAGGTCAGTCGAGGTTAGCTTAAGCCCAGTACGGCAGGTTACAGGGAGCTACGGCAGAACAGGGGGCATTTTCCACCCACCCATCTTCTCGTCTGTCCAACCCACAAGCACTCTAGGGGGGGTCGTTCCTGCGCCTGTCTGTTTGGAGGGTAGAGCTAAAACCTAAGGACAACAAGCTGAAATTCTCAGAGGAACACAAGCACAGGAACTAGAAGGGAAAGGGTCTGCAGAAAAGAGGAAGCGTTTTCTTATCTGTCTGTCGTACTTTGCCATCCATCCTTCAGGGTTTACCTCAGATGCCACCTCCTCCCACTGGCCCCCTTGAGTGGCTGTGGTTTCTTAGTCTTCAATTATATTAATAGTTACTTTTGAACATGGCTCATCCCTTCCGCTGGACTACGAGCTCAGAGAAAGCAGAAGATGGGTCTTGTTCATCTCGTAAATGTGACCAGTTTGCAAATCTATAGATCCAATAAATAATTTTTGAGTATCTATTATGTGCCAGGCACGATGCTAGTTGCCAGAGGTGAGTACATTTTTGTTGGGTTGAGCTGATATAAAGAGAGAGGGCTAGACGCCTTGAAGGTGCATCCTTACCGTGGCATCCTGTGGATTTGTGACTGCTGGGCAGGGGAAAGCTAGACCTTCTGGGGTTAGAGCAAGCACTGAGGGGCATAGCAGTACTGGGGAACTGGAGGATACTTGCGGGGTGTATCAGCAGGGGCAGCAAGACTAAAATGTCAGAGGAGCAGTCCATGGAGGAGCGCTTAGGCCGCAGTCGGAGGCCCCAGCACTCGGGTCGGTGGGAGGCACCCTCGGCTTTGCTATCTTCCTGTGCTTCAGACTCCTACTCTGCAGACATGTGAACAATGGCTACTTACATGCCGTGGGCCAGACCGTGTTAGTGCTGTAACTGTGGAGTGGGGATGGATTAGTTGCTTAGTCCTGTCAAGTTTATGGCACAGCCCTTGATTCCTTACAATGCTCTATTGGTGTTAAAAGCATCAGTGAGTGGTATTCCCTAAGATGCTTCGTCTCTGAACTTATTCTTAGCTTACATGCTGATAAATTCTTGGTTTTTTCTTTTTTTTTTTTTGAGACAGGATCTTGCTCTGTTGCCCGGAGTAGAGTGCAGTGGCATGATCACAGCTCACTGCAGCCTCGAACTCCTGGGCTCAAGCGATCCTCTTGCCTCAGCCTCCAGAGTAGCTGGGACTATAGGTGCTACCACCACGCCCAGCTAATTTTTTCTATTTTTTTTTATGGAGATGGGGTCTTGCTACTGCCCAGGCTAGTCTTGAACTCCTGGGCTCAAGCAATCCTCTTGCCTTGGCCTCCCAAAGTGCTAGGATTACAAATTCTTGTTTAATGACTGAAAAATGCCAGGAGTGTCTTTGTGGAGATAAAATAGGCAAAGCAGGACCAGAGGGCATCTCTCTGGGGCACCTTTCTCACCGTGCAATGCCTTACCTTGGTTATTTCACCTATGTGAGGTTAGCTGTTGGAATAATAATGGAAAAAACCAACCCCCCCAATCACCTACAATCTGCCAAAGGTGTGAATTCTGAAATGGACGTCATGGGGTTGGAATTTGCTAGGATGCATGTGCCCAGCATATCATAGGTATGTGACAATTTAGAAACACCTCAAGAAATTTACATGACTTGGAGAGTTACTTCTTGTGCTTGCATCAGCCAACATGCTGTTTTGGAAACTAGGCGTGTTGAAACAGAGAGTGCATGCTTCGCTGTTTGAATGCCGGACTCGTTTCACGCGTTATTCTTTAAAGTTACTAACCCTGTAGATTTCACATAAGCAGATTTACATAAGCGCACCTCTGCCGGATGGACATGTCAGCTCACGCTGCATTATGAAGCCCTTCATCTGACAGTTGCACCTGTCATGGGGTATCCTCGATTTACTTAATCGAAGATATTTTTTCTGAGGTCGTTCGTTTTTCTTTCTAGGGTTAAAGGTTCTGCACAATTTTCCTTTTTTACTCACATCTGCAGAGGTTCTCAGAATGCCTGCAAATGAACACTACATGCTCTGTTTTAAAGTCCTAGGTGATTTCCCCCCTGGGGCAGATACATTTACTTCTTAAGGTCTTGTAATTCACTTGAAAATGCACATTTACTCAGAGTAATAAAATTTTCTTCCAGCTGTATATTTTCCTGCATTACATCATCTCATTAAGCAGTAGAATGGCTCAAGCTTGGATTTCCCCCAAAGATTGTGGGAAATTTGTGACTGGCTCCATGAAATGAGCTCTTATTCTGTGATGGTCTAAAAATAGTTGTACCAAACCACAAAAACATATTGCAAGTGACTTAGATTAAGGCCTTTCTTCTGTGTTCAGGAGCCATTAGTGATAGAGTGGGAAGGAGCCTCAGAGATCATCTGAGCGAGACTTTTAGTTTGCAGATAAGGAAACTGAGTCCCTGACAAGTCAAGGGAATCACTCGTAATACACAGGGGGTCCTTGGGACCTCCGGCACTGGAACTCACATCTCTGGATCCCCAGCTATGAAGAAAAAATGTCCAACTTAGATGCTTGGAAGATAGGAGGGCAGGAGGTCTGCAGTCCTACAGATTCGGACTAAAATTTCACCTTGATCAGTTAGTAGCCTTGTTGACTTTGGGAAATCTCAGCATGTTTCTGTCCTCTCATCCCTAAAATGGGTATAATAGTAGTTAGACTCCTCATCGAGTTGTTGCGATGAGTGACATAATGTACCCAAAGATATTAATTCAACTTCTGGCATATAGTAACCGCTCAACGAGTGGTGGGTCTCATTTTGACTGTTTTTTAAAATATAAAAATAATAAGTATAGGGTAAAGATTGAATGTTTCTATTATTAAGATGAAGCCATCTGAGGGAAAAGTGATTTCTTTCCATAAATAATTGCTTGTAAAAGGAATGTATGGTGTGTGTGGGGAAATCTAATAGAAGTTTTTGCTGTCGTTGTGCTATTTTTAAATGATAAGACACACATCAAGTTGAGCCACGCTCAAAATATCTGATCCTGCAATTAGGGAGGGGTGCCACCAGGTGGCAGTGGTTTCCCAGTCACGGGACTGTGATTTCAGTCCCCAGATGGATGACAAAAGGTGCGGTCATCGGAACGTGCTCCCATCCATTTCATCAGCACACAGCCACATTTATTAAAATACTGTAACTGAAAGGACTTTGAAGTCACATATACTTGGGTTTGAAATCCTTCTTTCACGTCCTAGATCAACTCGGCAAGCCCTTGTGTAACCCACACCCAGGTCAAGAAATAAAATGTTACCAGCACCCCAGACACTTTTCCTGCTATCGATGGGCATTTGGCTTGTTTACAGTTTTTGGCTATTAGAATATGACACTAGTAATATTCTTATAATGTGTTTTGCTGCATATATGTGTGCGATTCTTTTGGGTGTGTCTGCAGGGATAGAAGCCATGGGTCACAGGGTGGGCGTACACACAGCGTCAACACATTCTGACAAAGTTTTCTCAAGTGGTTGTGTCAGTTTATACTTCTGTCAGTGCCTATGGGAGTTCCAGTTGCCCAGCATCTTTGCCAGTAAGTGGCATTGTCACACTAAAGAAGTTTTTCTGATGTTCTAGCGGATGCATGGTGGTATCTCCTTGTGTGTCTGACATGCATTTCCCTGATGACTGATAGTGTCGAGAGCCTTTTCGTGCACATTAGCCGTCTGGATGTGCTCTTTGTTCAAGACGGCTGCCTGGGGCTCCTTCTGGATGAAAATCCTGTTCTCCCTCGTGGTGGCTTGCCTTTCACTCTCTTGGTGGTGTCTTTTGATAAATAGAAAGTCTTAACTTAATGAAGTTCAATTTGCCAATCTTTTCCTTTATGCTTGTGTTTCTTGTGTGTATTTTTTTTTTTTTTTTTTTGTGAGACAGAGTCTGGCTCTGTTGCCCTGGCTAGAGTGCCGTGGCATCAGGCTAGCTCACAGCAACCTCAAACTCCTGGGCTCAAGCAATCTTCCTGCCTCAGCATCCCGAGTAGCTGGGACTACAGGCAGGGGCCACCATGCCTGGCTAATTTTTTCTATATATATATATTTTTAGTTGTCCGGATAATTTCTTTCTGTTTTTTAGTAGAGAAGGGGTCTTGCTTTTGCTCAGGCTGGTCTCAAACTCCTGACCTTGAGCGATCCACCTGCCTCGGCCTCCCAGAGTGCTAGGATTACAGGTGTGAGCCACCGTTAAAAGAAATACTAGCCTACCCCAAGGTTATGCAGATCAGTCCTATGAGGCTGGGGAGAGCCAGGCTTAGGCCAATTACCTGATTAATCCCTGTGGCAGGGGAGAGGGTTTGACCCTGATTGGGTGACCAATCAGGATCCAACCAGGACACTAGTGCTGAGTCAGCTTTCCCCAGAGCACAAGGCTCGCCGAGGGAGTCAGTGGATCTGAACTAAAACTGGGCACTGTCAGGATCGGGGGAGGGGAGCGGATGCGGAGTAGGTAACCACCAAGGCCCTCGTAACCCCGTGCACCAAGGAGACTGGAGTCCAGAGGGAAGATAAAGTCAATGACCTTTAAGTGTTTCCCTGAGGGACACTCCAGAAATTGGCATACAAACTCCGAATTTAAGTTTTATTAACTGTCTTGTTTGTCCGTCCCCTGCAATTTTACCTCCGTCACGTTATGTGTGTGTCACGTGTCCACAGCCCAGGCACACACACATGCACACGCCTATGTCCACACGCACGTGTCCTCCGCTGTTTCCGCACACTCGAGGGACAAATTCCCACTCTCCGTACTACCAATCACTCCTAATAACTTCAGGGAAGATTGCAGGTTTGATCAGTGGCCTGACGTATTTGAATGACCACACTAGTGTGTGAGTTACGACGGCAAGAAACTGGAGCCTCCTAATTTATCCTCTCCCACCTTCCACTGACATAATTATGAAAATATAGAAGGGAGTCAAATTTCCAACAGAGTTGGAAACCAGAAATATTACTTAATAACTTACTAGAAGCCAGAAGAAGTTTCTGCTTTGCAGAATTTAGAGGCAGCCCCAAGGAACAAAGTGAGGCCATATAGGGAAAAAGAGATCACGGGAAATTCTTTCCCCATTATAGAGTCTCTCTCTCTCTCCTCTCTCTCCCCACTGACTCCTGGGCTACAATCCCCAATAATGTGAATGGAAAGGAGAATTTGGCAACTGGAAAAACCGAGGGAGAAGTGCAAACAGAAGACTAAGTTTTTTACTCAATGCCTTTGACAAGGAAATATATCCTGCTTCAGACTAGGAAGAGGACCAAGAAACCCTTCCTTGGGTTAAGTGAGCTGCAATGGTGGGGAAGTTGGCTCTGACAGCTGGCCCTGAGTGGGTGTGCAGTTCAACAGGAGGCAGACAGACTGGGATGGGGACCACGGGAAAGCCACACACGCTTTTGATGAGCAAATATCGCAGCTGAGAGCTCTCCCCAGTGAAAGGATTGAACACGGAAGAGAGAAAACACCGGGCTCGAGAGGCACAGGAACAGTGTTCTTTGAAAAAAATTTATTATAGGAAAGAGCAGAAAATTTTAGAAAATATCTAATTTGAGCCCAATAAACTTCAGGAAGCCAAGGATGAGATGAAAACACAATAGACTTTGATGAAAAGGGAGATTATTGTGATAAGGAAAGCTTTTAAGGAAACTAAAATTTAATGACTTTTTGAATGGGTGATAACAGATCTGGAAGTAAGTACTTAGAGAAAATACTCAGCACGTTGCATTCCTTTCAATTTATGTGGTTACCAGAGCTGATTCCACATCCTGTATCCCTCCCACCTTTGGACAGATGTTTTCAGTAGTTCAAAATTTATTTTTAAAATGTATATTTAGCCTCCTTTAGTGAAAAGAAAATTGTAAATTAGTTTCCTTCTTTACTGTTTTGGCTTTTCAAAGAGACATAGCATCAATGAATTCCAAATGTGCTATTAAAATTTCTCCAAATGTTAACCAGTCTGACTTCTTTGAAAATTTCTGGTCTGTGCTGCCAATGAAGCCTGGCATTTAAGCTTTAAAGTCCCCCATGTGTAGAGGAACTGGGCACGCAGCTTTAGGGAGGGAGGAATAAATCTGATAACCAAAACGAGTATTTTGCATTAAAAATGAAATTATAGGATCAAAATCAACATTAGAAGTAGCAAGGAAGCAATTTAACACTGCAGAAAATGTAATCAGAAATGCAGTGGTTTTCAAACTGAGCACCCTAGAGCCCCCTGGGGTGTCCCAGGGCTGGGGCAGGCAGTGAAGGGGTCGTAGGGAGTGGGGCCAACGGCTCCTGAGCCCGACTTCAACCACGGCAGCTGCTTTGTGATCTTCTTTAAAAAAAATAATTCTTTATAATTTGGGCATCGGAAGTTTTGTTTGCGATTGTTTCTAAAGCTAACGCTATCAGAAAACTCCTGGCGTTGAATAAAATTGAGAGCTCCCAAAATTTGGAAGGAAAGTGCAAGGAAGTAAAAACAGTGAGAGAAGGTGACATGGGGCACTGTGCAGAGCTGAAGTGACGTGCGGGTGACAGAAGCCTGGGGAGGGGACCAGAGAAGCAATAGTCATAAAGACCGAGAAGAAAATTTGTCTGACGCCAAAAGGTACCAAGTACAATTAATAAAAGAAAGGCTGAGGAAAGGCCAGGGCCGCCCTGCATTGCAGAAGGTTTATGGAGGTGTATCTCCGTGTATATCCACATCTGTAGCTACAGTCGTCCGGGCGGGGAGGGGAGAAACCCGCGGCACTGTATTTTACTGATGTTCTAGCTTCTCCAAATTACTGTCTTGAAAGAAAAACGTCTTAGCCCCCAAATATTATATTAGCAAAATTGGTCATAAGTGAAGGCATCTTTCCTTTTTTCCTTTTTTGGGGAGGTGAGTGAAAGGCCCCAGGACATAAAACACCTGTGGATGTTTTCTCCGAGACATTATTCCACAAAGCTTTAAGTTGGCCAAGAAATGAATCAAAATGAGTAAGAATGGGGTTGCTGCGATATGGAAGTATTGCCTGGGAAAATTAAAATAGTTAAATAAAATTGTTTTATATGTATTCTGTGAACTAGGTGAAAATAACAGAACAAATGTAATGTAAAAATTATAATTTCATTATAATAACGTTTCTAAAAATCCCAAATATTATTAACAAAAAACTGGGAAGAGGGTAAGCAAGGGTCACAGAGGAGTAAACTAAATGTGTCATGTTACAAGGAGGAGGAAAAAAGATTGTATTTTTATTCTGAGCATTAGAGAAATATGTTTTCCAATATGATTTTCAAGTCTTAAGTGTAAGATTTTTCAAATCTTTTTTTAATTTTTTTTATTTCAGCATATTATGGGGGTACAAATGTTTAGGTTACGTATATTGCCTTTGCCCCACCCCAGTCAGAGCTTCAAGCATGTCCATCCCCCAGACTGTGTGTACCGCACCCATTAGGTGTGAATAAACCCATCTCTTCCACCCCTCCCACCTGCCCGACACCTGATGAATGTTACTATTATATGTGCACATAAGTGTTGGTCTATAAAACTCAAGGGTAATTGCTAGTATAAATTTAAAAAATTGCCAATTTTCATATCACTACGGAAGACAAAATAAATAAGACCTGATGTGAAACTACAAGAAAACATGAAAAACAACAATAAAAAATTTCTCCCAAACCCAAAAGCATGAAACAAGGTGAACATAAATAAGGTCAAACATGGTATTTATGGCAGTAAACATAAATAGGTTAACACATTTATATAAAAGAAAATTTTAGTCTGTGGAAAAACAGCAAACAAAATGTCATTAATGTTATTTGTAAAGGACACATCTATCTAAGAAAGGAAAGAAGAAGAAAAAGAGAAAAACAGGAATATTAAAACCATAATGTTGAGTTAATACGTGCAGGCAAACAAAAAAGCAAAACTCATGAATAAAAGTCTCCTATATTGATATTCTACATTAAGAATTAAGAGTCTGAAAGCATTAAGCGTGGTGGAAGCTGGTTGGTCCAAGTGCAGTGGTGTTCACAACAAACTGATCACAACCAGCTACAGATTCCTTTGTTCCTCACCCTGCTTCACTTGACCAGCCTTAAGAAAAAAGCGATGGAAGGTCATTTTGTTGGTTAGAAAGTACGAGGCACACTACAGACATAACGGTCAGGCATATCCACGCAATGACGTGTCATTGGCACGTCCCACAGAGAACGGGCCCCGGCAGAGTGGGGGTGTCTTCTAGCTGCCACGCATACAGCCAGTGAAATCCAGGTTAAGGCTACACAAGGAAAACGGGGAGAAAATGGCATTGTGGGGGGATATGGGACTGGGGATTCATCAGCAATTCGGGCTAAGCCAAACACCAGCAAACCTTTTTTAAATGCGTTTAAAAAAATTATGGTAAATACACATAACACAACATTTACCACCTTAACCATTTTCAAGTGTGCGAGTCAGTGGCATTGAGGACATTCACATTGTTGTGCAACCATCGCTGCCATCTATGCCCTGAACTCCACATCTTGTAAAACTGAAAATCTGCACCCATTAAACAACAACTGCCCACCGCCCCCTATTCCTAGCCACTGGCAGCCACCATTCTTCTTTCTGTATCTATGAATTCGACTACTCTAGGTCACTCATATAGGTGTGATCATACTGTATTTTTCTTTTTGTTACTGGCTTATTTTATGTAGCATAATGTCCTCTAGGTTCATTCATGTTGTAGCATATGTCAGAATTTTCCTCCTTTTTAAGGCTGAATAATATTCCACTGGATGTGTGCACCATGTTTACTACTTATTTTTTTGATGGACACCTGGGTTGCTCCCATGTTTTATCTATTGTAAATAATGCTGCTATAAACATTGGTGTATAAATATTTCTTCAGGACCCTGCTTTCAATACTTTTCAGTATATATCCAGAAGTGGAATTGCTGGATCATAAGGTAATTGTATTTTTAATTTTTTGAGGTTTCTAGTTTTCCTTGTGATTTTTTTGATCAATTGGTTGTTTAAGAGTGTGTTGATTAATTTCTGCAAATTTGTGAATTTTCAGTTTTCTTGTTGTTATTGATTTCTAACTTTATCTTGTGATCAGAGAAGATGTTTTGGATAATAAAGATCTTTTTAACTCTATTGGGACTTAATATGTGGCCTAACATGTGGTTTATCCTGGAAAATGTCCCATGTGCACTTGAGAAGAACATCTGTTGTTGTTGGGTAGAATTTTCTGAATATGTCTGGTAAATCTAGTAGGTTCATTGTATCATACATGTCCTCTATTTCCTTACTTATCTTCTGTCTGCTTGTTCTACCATTTTTTAGAGTGGAGTGTTGAAGTCTCCAATTATTATTGTAGAATTGTCTGTTCTTTTAATCCTGTCAATTTTTGCTTCATGCATTTTGATTGTTATTAGGTGTGCAAATATTTATGATTGCTGTATTGTTCTGATATATTGAAACTTTTATTGATATATAATGTTCTTCTTTGTCTCTTGTAACTTTTTTTGATTTAAAGTATATTTTGTCTGATATTAGTATATCCACCCCTGTTCTCTTTTGGTTATTATTTGTATGGAATATCTTTTTCCATTCTTTCACTTTTAACCTGTTTGTGTCTTTGCATCTAAAGTGGGTCTTTTGCAGACAGCATATAATTGGATCATGTTTTTAAAATCCATTTTGCAAATTTCTGTCTTTAGATTGTAGAATTTAATCCATTTATATTTAAAGTAATAACTGATAAGGAGGGACTTACTGTCTTCTTTTGTGCTTAGTGGACTTTTTGTAGTGAAACATGTTAATTCCCTTATCATTTCCTTTTGTGTATATTCTATAATTATTTTCTTTGTAGCTGTCATTGATTACATTTAACATCCTTAAATTATAACACTCTACTTTAAATTTATAGCAAGCTTAACTTCAACAACATACAAACATGCTCCTTTGTAGCTCCATCCCGATGTCTTTCAGTTATTAATGTCACAAAATTATATCTTTATACGTTATGTGTTCAAAAACATAAACTAATATTTTACTGATATTTTTGTGCATTAATCTCTTAAATTATATAGAAAACAAAATGTGGAGTTACAAACCAAATTTACAATAACATTAGTTTTTAGACTAATTATTTTTAAAACTGCTCTAGTCTCTTAAATCATATTGAAAAAAAAAAGTATAGTTACAAAATACCAGCTTTTATAGTTGCCTATGCATTTACTTTAATTGAGATCTTTTTTTCTTCATATGGCTCCAAGTTACTGTCTAGCATCCTTTTGTTTCAACCTTCAGGACTTACTTGAGCACTTCTTGCAGGGAAGGTCTAGTGCAATGAATTCCCTCAGCTTTCTGTTGTCTGGGAATGCCTTGATTTCTCTCTCACTTTTGAAGGACAGTTTAGCCAGATATAGAATTCTTGGTTGACAGTTTTTTTTCTTATAGCCCTTTTATCATATCAGCCCACTACCTCCTGGTCTTCTGATTAGAAATCTTCTGATAATCTTATTGAGGACCCTTGTGAGTGGTAATTTTTTTCTCTCTTGCTGCTTTCAAGATTCTCTCTGTCTTTGTCTTTTGACAGCTTATTATAATGTGTCTTTGTGTGGCCTTTTGAGTTCATCTTACTTGGAGTTTGTGGAGATTTTTAGATATTTACATTTATATCCTTTATTGAATTTGGAAAGTTTTCAGCCATAATTTTCTCAAATGATCTCTCTTCCTCTTTTTCTCTTTGTTTTCCTTCTGGGACTCCTACGATGAATATGTTGGTCTGTTTTATGGCATCCTACAGATCCTTTAGGCTCTCTGTTCACTTTTCTTCAATTTTTTTTTGTTTTTCTCAGATTCAATAATTTCAATTGTCCTATCTTCAAGATCACTGATACTTTCTTTTGACTGCTCAAATCTGCCATTGACTCCCTCTAGTGACGTTTTCATTTCCGTTATCATACTTTTTAGCTCTGGAATTTCTTTTTGGTTTCTTTTTAGATTTTCTTTCTCTTTATTGATGTTTTCATTTTGTTTGTACATTGTTTTCTTGACTTTCTACATGCTTTATTTAGTTCTTTGAGCGTTTTTAAGACAGTTGTTTAAAAGCCATTATCTAGTAGGTCTTTCATCTGGTTTTTCTTTGGGATAGTTTCATTTGTTTATTTTTTTCTTCCTTTGAAATACACCATGCTTTCCTGTTTCTCTGTATGCCTTATGATTTTTTTTGTTGAAAAATGGATATTTGAGTCTAATAATGTGGTAACTTTGGAAGTCAGATTCTCTGTCTCCCCCAGAGTTTGCTGTTTTTTGTTTTTGTTTTGTTTTACTTTTTAAAAGATTGTTGTAGGCTGTCCCTGTGTCAAGGATCAGCCTGAGATATGAACTTAAGGTTCTCTCATGTCTTTTCTGAGCCTGTGACTTTTCCTGGTCATGTGTAGTGACTTTCTCATTTTTTCTGTTTATGTATTAATAGTTACTTTTGAATGTCCTGATCTATAACGTCTGGCTCCTAAAAGGGGGGAAAAAAAGAAAAATAAAGGGAGAAAAAGACACCATTCTTTTCAATCCCCTGAAAGTCACTTCAGCTGGAGGGGGAGGGACTTGCAATAGTGAGGTGGACAATGTAACAATGGCTGCCCACCCGTGTGTCTGTACCTGTGTGGTCAGTAGTCAGAAGATGTATCCCCCAGTTTTAGAGGACAGATTCCTTATTGCCCATCCTGGCTCCTGAAAGCTGCATGCCAGCTGCTCCAGGAACATGTGAACCATGGGATGGGAGATGAGTAGCCACTGCTAAGCTCAGAGCTGAAATTGACTGAAACTAACCACAATTTACCACCCTAGGCTTCCCCTGGGAGTTTCAAGCCTTCCTTTCATAGATTCCAGTTTTCCAAAATAGTTGCATCAGACAGATTCTGCCAGTGCAATTGTCGTCTGGGTGGGGAGGCAGATTCCTGGGACTTCCTACTCCACCATCTTAGAATCCAGCAACTCTATTCTGATGCATTTTTGTCCATAGGCTTTTGATTACTATGTGGAGGGAAATGGTGTGGGCGCCCGAAGAGCGCAAGGCTGCAATAAGAGTAGGATCATCCGTTCCAGAAGAGAACGTCTGAGGGGTCAGTTTTTTTTTAACTTATCTTGTTGATACAATTGATGTTTCATTTCGGATTATTTGAAGTTTTGCACAGATAACTGTTTTGTGACATTGGAGAAATTTCGATTTGTAGCCATCAAAGCAGACTGAGATGGAAGACATCATGATCAATCTCTATGAATATTGCAGAAGTTCTCTTTTTTTTCAAGCTGGTGTATTTTCCAACAGAATAGTACACGTGTCTGAATGCACGCTTTTCCTCCCTCTTCTTTATACTCGTTATGTTTACAACCTAATTCTGAATTTTCAAAAAAGCCAGTGTGCCAGTTCCTTCAAATCACTTATATGTTTTTTAATAAAGGAATTACTTCCTCCTTAATTGTGAAAATTAGCCAGACCCCTGGCATGGTTCTGCTCTTTGTCAACAGAGGTGTGATGCAGATTCTCTGGTGCCTGGGCAGCCTTTTTTCAGTGCACTTGTACTTCAAGCTCAGCCAGCTTGGCTCATTAGCAGCACAGACAAGATTTTGAGACTCAAGGTAGCTTTAAAATCTTTGTACCTTGTAAAATCCAATTACTATTTAGAGTGAATGGTGGTGTTAAATATAGTCGCTCCTCTATAAAAGGTATAAAAGCATTGCTTAATTGGAATTGAATGCAGACTCCAAAAAATGCATCTTGATTAGAGAAAAAAGCAGATGAGACTAGCTTGCTTAGTTTCTTTAGTCTGTTGATCTATGTTTATATTTACATCTATAGCCACACACACATAGTCACAAACATACCTATGTGTATTGTTTGTGTGGGTCACGGGCAGGATGTTTTACCGGTGCTACAATGAACTGATCCCTAGCAATTTCTAAGTTGAGGACAGTTGCTAGCCCAGCTCCAGGTTTTGTATTTTGTGCTCTAACTCCAAATTTGAACATGATTTGGGCTCTCTGTAGAGGTAGGGTGAGGCTTTAATGTGATAAAGAGCCCATTTTTCTTTTGGGAAAGTGTGGTACACTGGACCACTTACGTGGTCTATTCCCGAAGGCAATCTTCCCCTCCTGCCCCCTTTTTGTGCAGGTCGGATGCTGTTTCCAAGAATAGTAGCTTGATCCCAGAAAAAGAGATGATGGTTAAAAAAAGAAAAAAGAAGGAATGGATGAACATCTTTCTGGTGATGCCATCTAATTTTAGGTTGCAGGAGCTAGAAATGAGGCAGCAGACTCACACGCAGGAAGCAGGTATCAGAGAATCTGCTCATTTGCATTCTAAAATGCAGCTCAGCGTGGCACTGAGAGGGATTTGTCGGTGACAGGCAAGGTGTGGAAAGGCACAGACCTCACCCAGGCAGGATTTGGAGCTTAGCGGAGCTGGGCCTGGGGCAGCCTTCACCAGGCAAGGTAACCCTGGCTGCACCCAAGGAAGTGTCAAGACGTTCTTGCCCAAATCCCGCAGGGCCAGGGAATCAGGGAATTAGTCGGTAACAAATATTTTTTGAGCATGTGTATTGCTAGGTGCAGGTAAGAGAAAAAGAAAAAAGAAAAGAAAATGAAAGAGAACTGGCAGTGGAAAGGGAGAAGTTTATTTAATTTCAATTTCTTTGATAAGTTTAAGTATTAAAGACTCCAAATTGGAAACTGCATTGGGTGATCGTGATGAACAAAATAAGGGCATCACTGATATTTTTTTGAATACGTGTTTGTTAAGAAATAGCACTCTCACTCACTCTGAGATGAGAAATCACTTGTAGTTTGTCACTAGTTTTGAAAGTGGGTGTGTGTTTTCTCTTCCCTGTCCCTTCCGGGGTTCTTCCACCCTCCCCTCTCCCATGGTGTCATAACATGCCCTGGGACGCTGATGACCAGGCAGGCTCTCCTCCACTCTTGTGTTTCCTTCCAGATGTTATTCTTCAAAATACTGTTAAGTGTTAAAGGACATAAAAAAGAAAGATAATCATTTATGATCTTTGGTTTCCCATTTTTCTTTCTTTGTAAGACATATTTGAAAATATTCATCTCTACTGATGCTTTGGTCTCCTAATAAAATAATACAAGTTCATTAGAGAAAATTTAGAGATGATGAATACATGTTTATTTGTAATCCCACTATCACGATTACTGTGATAACACTGACCTGGAACCCTTATGGCTTGGTTTTGACCCTTGGACTCGTCCAATTCTAAGACCCTTCATGGGTTCAGTTGGAGTCCACTTAAGTATCTACACCCAGAGGGACAACTTGGCCTGCGGGACCCCTTAAAGCCGTTGTTTCCTACTCGTGGTATGAGCGTCTCTCTTCTGCACTGGAGGACAGACTCCTCGGAGTCAAGGAATAGTCGGCTCGTTTCCCTCCTGGATCCCAAGACTTTTACATCTTTATGTTGTCATCTCGTTTTCCTGTTGTCCTAGTAACCAGGACCCGAGGAACTCAGATGCACCAGTAACGAGGTCTCTAACCCATTCTCATCTAACGTGCCCCAATGTGGACCTTCGACTTTTCTTTCTAAGCATCTTCTTCCATCATTTCTGTTCCATCTTGTAGATCTACCAGCCATCCAATTACATGAGCCAGAAATCCAGCAGTAACTTCCGACACCCTCCTCTTCCTCATCCCCAGCCCCGCGTCCATCCGTGACCATGAGCTGCCAACATTGCTCCCCTACGATCTCTCCAGTCTATCCACTTATTTCCATTTCTATCATAACCCTGGTCGTTATCTCTTGCCTGGACCACTGTATTATAAAGCCTTACGATTGGTCTACACGCTCCACCCCAGATGAACTCTAGGCCGCCCTCCACCCTGTAGCCAGAATGCTCTTCCTAAATGTGCAACCCAAACATGTCACGATTATCTTGGACATAACCCTTTGGATGCTGTCTGATTCTCTGGGGAGGAGACAGCACTCAGAACATGGCCTTGGACGTCCTCCCGGTCTGCCTCATCTCATCTCATACCGTGGCCCCTCATTCCCTTTGTTGCAATGTTTTCCCTCCTAGTATGGAGATTATCTTTTAACTTTATTAGCTATGTCCTTTTTATACCAAGTTTTACTTTTTAATATGGCTCAATCAGTTATACTTTATGACTTCTGAAATTTTTTGGCTTCTTAAAAAGGCCTTCCTTCATCCCAAGAGTACATAAATATCCTCTTACATTTTCTCCTACGGCTTTGGTTTTTATACATGATTTATTACTCTATCTTTAGTTTTATGAACAGTATGGGGTAAGGTGGATTCCTCATGTTTTTCCACATGGATGGCCAATTTTTCCGTATGGCGTTTACTGACTATCTTATTCCCCATCTCTAGCCTCGTTCTCCATGAAACATCATAAATTAAGTTCCCAACAGCTGCATTTCTGGAGTTACAATTTTACTCCACTGATCTATGTTTTTTTTCCTGCTGACAAGAAAAGACACACCTCACTATAATTTTATAATATGTTTTGAATTTTGATAGAACTAGTTCTGCCAAATTATTCTTATTTTCAAAATTTTCTTCATTATTTATGTATTCCTTCACTAGGAATTTTAGATTTCTATAGACTCTTATAGAATTGTCAAATAACTGTCAAATGCCATGATAAATTCTGTGGAGATTTTTATTGGGATTGAATTGATCTTACGGATTAATTTGGGAGGTCAACTCCCAGCTTCATAATAAGTCTTCGTACCCAAGAACGTGTAACATGCATTTGTTTCTTCATGAAAGATTTGCAGTTTTCATATACATCTTACATTCTCGTAGTTTAATGTTAATTCTAAGTATTTACATTTCGATTGCTTTTGAGGGGGCAATCTTCTTTGGTTATATTTTGTATTTAATTATTGCTTGTATATGAGACAGACGTAAAGTTTCTAACCACCAAGTGCCTGATGTATTCCTGAGCTCTCTTACTAGTTTAGTAGTTGTCTAAGTCTGTTTCGTGCTGCTATAACAGAATACCACAGACTGGGAAATATATATATCCACACACATGTATATATATTATATTTTATATGTATATTGTACATATATAAAGGCCTAATCCTACCTCTTAAAAACCCCTCCTCCCAATACTGTTACATTGACAATTAAATTTCAACGTGAGCTTTGGAGGGACAAACGCTCAAACCACAGCAACAGCTTGTCAGTGACTTGTCTTGGACTTGGAATAAGCAATCATGTTACCTGAAAACAGTCACTGTTTTTTCTCTTCCTTTCCAATATTAGTATCTTTTAAAAAGTTTTATTGGAGGTCGGGAAGAGTGGCGACTGGACACCTATCAAGAAGCGACCGCAGTAATTTGACAGGGGGTCCTGCGTGGCTGGACTTCGCAGCCATTTGTGTAGAAACGCGGCCGCCAAGAGACGGCCAGAGCTTGGCAGCTGACCCAGTGGACACGGGCCAGAGAGGGCGGCAGGGGGCGTGATGCTCGAGTTCTGGGCGGGTAAACAGAAGGGCGGCGGTGCTAGCATATAAACTCGGGTCTTGGGAGGAGAACTTTATCTGCAAGGGAAAGAATGAGTTCGGTTTCAGACAGGCGGAGGCGATGGTCCATGGGACATTCAAGACAAGAGTCCAGCAGGTATCTGGGTAAGTATGGATTAGAACAAGACCTTATTTTAGATAAATAGCTGCTTCCTCTGCAACCACTCGGTTTTGTCCCTCATGGTACCAAGTCTGGGCTGGCCCTGGGCAGGACATCAGATCCGGGGGTTCCGGGGAGGCGCGCGGGAAACATCCTTGGCTGGGGAGCCGAGGGAGCGCCAGGCTGGCGCAGGGCCGGGGGCCGTCGGCGAAGGAGCACAGGGCAGCCGAGCACGGCAGCCAGATCGCGACCCCTCGGCCGTGGACCAACCCCGGGATTCAGATTCTGGATGTGAGCGGGTCAGCGAGGATGCTGACACAGTTTGCAGCACTTGAACTTGCATTTCTTACTTCCAAATGTCCATGACGTTATAAAGTCACATTTTTTAAGGGGGAGACTATTTTTTCGAGTCAAGGACAGGGTGGCGGGCGGCCGTGGCCGAGCAGGGGAGGACGAGCGATTACCCCAGTGCCTTCGGAGGTGGGTCAGAACTCGAATATTGCAGGAAACTGGTCCCGTCCCCTCTGACACCGGACAGGGACTTGTCCGCGCGGCCGTGCTCACACCCGCGGCTGTCGTCACGTCTGAGAGGCTCCCGTGGGTCGAAGGGGAGCAGCGCGGCCGCGTCCTGCCCGTGCGGCTTCCAGGGCCCGGCGGGGCTCCCGCACGTCTCTGCCCAGATGGAGGACAGACGGGTTCTGCACAATCAGCCCCGCTCCGCTGCCGGCCTGACTGGGTCGCCGGGGGGAATATCGCAGTAACGAATAATTGCAAGCGGAGCAATAGCAGCCAATTCCGACTTAGGGAAAAAACAAAACAGTGACGGGTGTTAGCGTGCGGAAACACGAAGATCCTGCGTCATTTTGCACGAGGTTCGCCGGAGGGTGCGCGGGCAGCTCGAGACCGGCAGGCTGCGGTTCCAGCTACTTTAATACCAGGCAACAAAGCGGGGACATGCGGAACGTCACTCCCACTTTCCCTTAAAATCTCCCTGTCCTTCCACTGTTCTCAGCAGCCCAGGCTGCCCCTGGGGTACCCACGGGGGCACATCCACAAAGAAAATGGGAGATCTTGACGAACTGGGCACACGAGGGGTTGGCATTCCGTCTGTCGAGACTGGGAGGATGGACGCAGGGCTGGGCTGGGACGAGGATGAGAGAGGAGCGAGGTGGGGGTGGGAGGGCTGCTCGCTGTGACGGTGACAGCGTGTGGTGATGTGTCTGGCCCGGGTCATGGGAGCTGAGCAGATTCCCCAACGATGACAGGGCTTGTTGGCACTTATTTGTAAGAAATGGGGCCAGGAATGTCCAGAGAAGCTACCGTATTTGCCAAAGGAGGTGACGATAGCATTTAACCTTATCTGTACCTTTTCTGGTCGCTCGCAAATAGTCTCTTCTTAGTTTTCCTTTGTGCTGTAAATTTGCCCTGGTCAAAATAGAAGGCGGCTTCTCTGCACTCGAGCAAATTCCTCTGCTCGTTGCACCTATCAGATTCCTAATGCACCTGTTTTTCTACCTCGCGATCTGTGTGTGCTAGTGTGTAAAGATCTCTGAAATGGATTTTTATGTAAAAAAGGAACTGTGAAGAAAAGTAGGATCAACCCCTTTCTGTAAATTTAAACAAAGCTTCTGTGTTTAAATATTCATAGCAGCATTACTTGTAATAGCCCCAAATGGAAACAACCCAGATGTCTATCAACTGCTGAATGGATAAATAAAATGCGGTCTACCCATGCAGTGGAATATTATTTGGCAATAAAAAGGATGAAGTACCGATACATGCCATAGCGTGAATGAACCTCAAAAACCTTATGTTAAATGAAAGAAGGTAGACACAAAAGGCTACATGTTGTATGATGCCAAACACAGGCAAATCCATAGGGACAGAAAGTAGGTTCATGGTTGCCAGGGACTGCGGAGAGGCGGACATGGGGAGTGACTGGTTATGGGGCTTCTTTTTGCAGTGACAAAAGTGTTTTAAAATTGACCGTGGCGTAGGTTGTACAACTCTGAGAATCCATTTTGAATTGTACATTTTAAACCGATTAATTGTATTTGTGAATTATATCTCAATAAAACTGTTACACATACTGTGTGTGTGTTTTATATCTCGGGACATGCATAATTTTTTTCCTAAGGCATATAAGAAATTGTAAACAGCGATGAGCTTTGGCAAAAAGGAGTAGCCAAGGAGTCACGTACTTTCCGTTCTACACCTTTCCACAGTGTTAAAGTTTTAAAGCCACTGACCTGTATTCCTTTTATTTATAAATTAAAAATAATGTGCATTGTGTCTTTTAGTACTACACTTAATAATTATTAGAAATCAATTTTTTTCTAATTGTTAGTTTGTCCTCCCTTATTAGATTGTAGCATCTTTAAGCACAAGGATGGTGCATGAACTTCATTCAATGTCCTCGAGGGCCAGTATGGTCGATAGCGGGCACTTCGTGAACACACATTGACTCCCAGAATGTGGTTCCTTGACCCAGAGATCTTGCTGATAATGAAAGAAGATGCTACCCACTGGCAAAGACTGGAGTTTGCGTAATTGCCCAGAACTAACATTTATTGAGTATTTATTATGCCCCAGGCATTGCGCTAAAATGTACTTCATGTGTATCATCTTATATCGCTACATATCTGGGCTGTGTGTGTGTATAGTGTGTGTATATATATGTACAGTGGCATATGAGGCATCTCCCTCTCACTGGCTCCGTCTCTCTGGAGAACCCTCCCATGGCTACATGCACATCTCTCTATGCAGCCTGGCTCCGTAACTCCAGCTGTCAGCCCTGAACCACTGAAGTACGGTGCCTTCCTGAAAAACCCACACAAGCAAGACCCCCAGATAGACTTGGAATATAAAATGCTAAAAGCATAAAATATAATTCTGTGAAATATAAATATGTAAAATATACGGCATCTGAACTGGAAAGAACAGGTAAAATTGCCGAATCCAGTTGTTCTCACACTGCGATTCCCAGACCAGCAGCCTCGGCTGTACCTGGGAACATCCTGGAAATTCAGATTCTCAGGCCCTGCCCCAGACCTTCCGACTCTGAAACTCTGTGGGTTGGGCCCAGAGACCTGTGTTTCAAAGCTGACGAGCGCTGAAGTTTGAGAACTACTGGTCTAGTCCACTCTCTTCATTTTAGAGACTTCACCAAGGTCACTCGGCTTGTCAGGGTTAGAGAGGAACCTGGCGGGGAGGTCACCTGAATTCTGCGATAAACGTTTAAGTTACAGATTCTTCCCAACGGGCACTTGGAAGGACATTTTGCATGCTTAACAGCATCAGATACACACTGTTGTGGTCTCAAGGTTTGTGTCTCCCCCAGATTCCTGTGTTGAAACCTAATCCCCACCGTGCCGGTGAAGAGGTGGGGCCTTGGGAGGGCTTGTCTCCCATGAACGGGAGTAGAGCCCTTCCAACAGAGCCCCCCTTATGTGAGGCACCGCATGAAGTTACCTCCTAGGAAGCGGAGAGTGAGCCCCAAACACCAAGTCTTCCAGTGCCGTGATCTCCAACCTCCCAGCCCGCACAATGGTGAGAAAGGAGCTCCCCGTCTATGGTAATTAATGACGGCAGCCCAAATGGGCTACAATACACACACCTCTTTTAAAATTGTAACAATTAAACCCAATACTGTGTGCAGGCTTTGCGTTACGCTGCTAGCATCGTTTGTTAGACCCCCAAGCAGCCCAGTGAGGTGGGGGTCACTACCCCCATTTCATGGACGGGGAGCCGAAGCTCCTCGCGGCCAAACAGCTCTCCCCAGACCTCCAGGAGTGAGCTGAGAACCAAGATTCCAATTCCTATGCAGGTCCCACCGCGGCCACGCAGTTGAGCAGGCTGGATGCGACGCTGCGCACTGGCCTGTCGCCCACGCGGGGAAGGGGCCACATGGGGAAGGGGCCATGCAGGAAAGGGGCCATGCAGGAAAGGGGCCATGGCCAGGCTTCCAGCCTGAAACCGGCTGAGGACAGCAGAGAGTGACGCTGGTCACAGTGCACGGTTTCCTGAAGCAGTGCCAGCTGCGTGAGGCTGTGCTGCGAGCAGGCCCCTGGCCCAGGCTCACCTCTCTCTCTGAGGGGCACAGTTACTATTTCTGGCCACCCCAGGAAGCCTCTGGCTGGGTCTGTTTCCTCTAACTCGTCTGAGGCTCACAGGCCATGAGGAGGCTGGCCGTGGCTTCATAGCCTGGTGACAGCACCAGGATCTGCTGGATGGAGGAGGGGAGAGGGTGAGCCATCAGGACTGTGAAATTGCTGCTAGCATCTGGCCAGCTGTTGCCCATCAGCTGGAAAGCTAACTGGAGCCTCCCTGGGGGCTGGTCCCTGGAGTGTCACAGAGCAGAGGCCATAGCAGCTGGTGGCTGGGAGCCAGAAGGAACTCAATATGAGCCAGCCTGCTCCTGTGGGGCCCCACACCTGGCGCCTCCAATTACTGATTGGAGGGAGTTGTCATAGAATGATGGGAGGCCACAGCTGGAAGGGACTTGAGTGACCATGTGGCCCAGTGGTTTTCAAACCTTTTAACATGGTGGAGACCTTTCTTCACCTGGAATCGCAGGCAGTAAAACCCAATACAGACACTGTTAGTAGTGGCACTCACTCAGAGCTGGGGACCTCCTTGGGGCCCCTGGCAGGTTTGTGGAGCAGCTTGAGCTGTTCTCAGATCCTTGAACTCCCGGTGATAGAGATGGAAAACAGAGGACAGAGGGTAAATTCTGAAGTTTGGGGCAGAACAAGGGCCCAGAGCCCAGAGTCTTTGACTCCTATTGTGGCTCAGAGGACTAGGGCCACTCAGGGACTGAATAAAGCCTCTCTGGCAGGAGAGCTACTTGTCTGTCCTGAGATAACTTGGGGAAGCCCTGTTCAATGACTTTGAGATGCTGGAAAAAGGGAGGCCCTCCCTCCAGACAGCTGCATCATTAGAAATTTGGAACAAGACCCTGGAGGTAACTGCAAACTCATGGAGTTGGGAGGCCTGGGTTTAACTGAGAGTATCTGTGTTCCTCCACATGAAGGCTGAAAACCAAGGGAACCAAGGTAGAGCCCCTTTCAGTTATGCCCCTGGGGGAAGACAAAAGCAAACTTCTTTGGGACTGGTTGCAGAGACTTGGGAGAAAGTCTTGGGATGGATGGGTGGCCCCAAGTGTATGGGCTGGGTCCCCTTGTCCCATTCTGGGGAAGATGTCGAAGGAATTGGGAGTTTCTTCCTGCCTCTGGGGGCAGGAGGATTTAATATAAGGCAGTGACGCCTGATAGGCAAGGAAAGAAGACAATGGAGACCCCTGGTTGGTGGGGACCATGGGCCTCTAGCGATGTTCTTCGCCTGAGCCTCACATGGAAGAACAGAGTCCTACTCTAGTCTAGTCTTCATCCAACACTCAAGCCCTTGACTTTATTATTCTTTAGGTTTTATTAATATTTGTTCTCACTGGTCTCTGGACTTCAGGCAAATTCTGGGCTTTATGTGGACTCCAGACTTACTGTAGACCTGGGCTATATCTCATTTCAGGTGCTTTGCCAAGCTCTGTTTATTGGATTATTATAAAAGTTTATCCATATCCTGGGTTTTACACAGCTCACTGAACTTCATTCAATGCAATGGACTTTATATAGTTGAGGATTTATTTATTTTAAAACTTAGGACTATCTTGTCACAAACTGTGCATCCAACAAAGGACTACTATCCAGAATCCACAAGGAACTCAAACAACTCAACAAGAAAAGAGCAAATAATTCTATTAAAAAGTGGGCAAAGGACATGAACATTTTTCAAAAGTAGACATATAAATAAATGGCCAACAAACATATGAAAAAATGCTCAACGTCACTAATCATCAGAGAAATGCAAATTAAAACCACAATGAGATACCACCTTACCCCAGCCAGAATGGCCATTACAAAAAAGTCGAAAAAGATGTTGCCAGGATGTGGCAAAAAGGGAATGCTCATAAGCTGTTGGTGGGAATGTAAATTAGGACAATTATGGACTATTATGGAAACAGTATGGAGATTTCTCTAAGAACTAAAAATAGATCTACCAACTGATCCGGCAATTCTACTACTGGGGAAGGAAAAGAAATTGTTATATCAAAAAGATACCTGCACTCATATTTTTATCACAACACTATTCGCAATAGCAAAGATATGGAATCAACGTAAGTGTCCATCAACTGGTGATAGGATAAATAAAATGTGGTATATACACCACGGGATACTACTCAGCCATAAATAAAGAATGAAATTATGTCTTTTGCAGCAACTTGGATAGAACTGGAGGCCATTCTCTTAAGTGAACTATCTCAGAAACAGAAAGTCAAATACCACATGTTCTCACTTATAAGTGGGAGCTGAATCATGAGTATGCGTGGACATGGGGAGTGGAATAATAGACGCTGGAGACTCAGAGGGTGGAAGGCGGGCGGGTGCGGGCTGGGCTGAGAAATTACCTAAGGGGTACTACGTATACCAACTGGGTGAGGTTACACAAAAGCCCAGACTTCACCACTACACAATATGTCCACGTAACAAATCTGCCTGTGTACCTCCTAAATCAATAAAAATAATAATAAAAGGAGACTTTATCTTGATTCTTTTCATTAAGCTAAACTCTGAGAGTTAAACCTGCCAACCGTTTTACCTTCACCAGATATCTATTATAGCACGTTATTAGGCTGGGTTCTCTGAGGCTGTACTGTGGCTAACGCTATGTATAAGTCTGGCTTACCGCAACACATCCTTGTTTGAACTACTTAAAATTAGTGTGGGTTTTATCAGCGGCACGCCTATTTCTACATTTCCCCAGTTGCCTCCAACAAACTAACAGAGGATGGTGCTCCAAGCATGAACTCTACTCAGACAGCCCTGAATTCTGCCTACACTAATGCTGACTGTGTGACTTTGGGCAAGTAACGTAACCTCTCTGAGCCTCGCTTTCATCCTTTGTAAATGAGATAATAAAGATAGTGAATAAGAAGCGCTTAGCAGAGTGCCTAGCACACGGGAAGCGTGCAGTCGACTTCGGCTGTTGATTTGAGTGTGAAGCTCACGGTGAATGGGACGTGGAAAAGCAGCGGTCGTGGCTGGAGCTGGGCGGGTGGGGAAGGGAAAAGTGAAAACTTTTTTCTAAGAAGAAATTAAACAGTTGTAAAGTTGGCAGTTAGGAGACAAGCCTAGCAAGGATGGTGCAGAGAGATCTCTGGGAGAAGCAGCTAGGATGGGGGCCAGGGAGGAGGAAGGCCGGCGCGCTCGAGGGCTTCCTTTGGAGGACACCCCTTTGCCGGTCGGCAGGGGTCCTGGGGAGTGTCTGCAGCGCCCCTTCCCCACCCAGCCCCTCCTCTCCCCTCCGCTGAGCCGGGTCTCGTGTTTTTCCCTCTCTTTACTCTGTGTGCCAGAGACGCAGGCACTGTCAGAGCTCGGAGGCCAGAGGGCCGGGCGGCTCCGTGGCTGGGCGGTGTCAGGCTGCCGGCGCGCGGGGCTCTGGGCCGCCGTCAGTTTGGTGGGCGAGCGGCGTCTGACGGTGAGACTCAGAACACGTTACCTGAGGCCTCCTCTTCCTGCTTCCCTGTAACAAGCAACGAAGAATTCGTGTGAACCAGTTTAAGCGTGTGTGTGTGTGTGTGTGTGTGTGTGTGCGCGTGTGAGGGGGTAGAGGGGGGAAGAGAGAGAGAGAGAGAGACCCTCGTCTCCAATCCCCCAAATCTTACAAACACGCCTTTCCAGCGGGGGTGCTCTGGAAGGCAGCTTTCTGCGGGTGCTCTCGGCACTAGACGTAAGTCTCTGCCGTCAGCCCGGGGCTGGCTACGGCTGTAAACGCTGACAACACTAATGCTGTAATTGTCGATACAACGGCAACCTCCTAACCTGCTCTTGTGCCAAACCAGGCGGTGCGCGTTGCGCCCTCGCTGGATCTCCGCGGCAACCTGCGGGGGCAGGTACTGCGGCCATCCCCACGTACAGGCGAGGAAACAGAGGCATAGAGAGCGCCGTGTCGCGTCGGTCACCCAGCGACTCGGCGACGGTGTTACCGTGGGGACTCAGTCGGTACTCTCTGCTTTGGCGTCACGGTGCACACGTGGCGCCTGAGTCCCGATGGCTCCCTGACGTGCAGCCCGGCAGGAACCCACAGGCCCCGCTCTTTCCTCTTTCTCTGTCTCTTCTCTTGTGGCATTTCTCCTTTTTCCTTTGTTCTCCCACAGTCAACTCCTATTTCTCCGATGGGCCCTTCCACGGCCTCCGGCTCACCGAGTGAGCCACGCTTGGACTGAGCTCAAGTTATTTTCAGAAGCCCCGACTGCGATGACACGTAGCCAGGCCTCTTCCCTGGGTGCCCGGGTCACAGGTTTATTTTTATAATGAGCCTCTGCCTCTCGTCTCCGCTGTGGACTTAATTGCCTTTTACACCTGACAGAGTGCCAACTGCTCTTTGCAGAATCTGAGCGAAATCGTGCCGTAATGGTCTGCTAATTTCTTCCAAACTATTATTTATTTATTTGCCTGCTTTTTTCTTCCCGGTGGTGAAGGGACAGAGAGGGGAAGAGGAGGGAGATTTGTTAATTCAAACGTATTTATCGTCTTTTTAGGTCCTTTTCTCCCAGAGAGCCAGAGAAATTCCTACAGAACATCATGTTTAACCATCCACCTCCTGGACATTTTAAAACTAGATTCCTCTTTTAGGACATTCACAGCATGGAGCTCGGGGACAGGTTAGGGACACGTCCGCTGCAGAAGGAGCCCACCGTGGACAAGAGGCAGAGGCAGGGGGCTCAGGACCACTTCCCCACAGGCCAGCAGGCCTGGTGCCCGGGGCTCTCCTCCCCCCATGCTTTTGGGAGCACACGAAAATGTCTTCATTTCTTTTAAAATAAGGAGAAAGAAAATGAATGGAATCACATTTGTTTTTATACCAACGTAGTTGTAAAATACAATGTTTTCTATGGTTTTATGGAGGAAGGAGCCCATGAAGTCAGAAGCCCAGGCCTCATGGAAAGCGAACGCCACCCACCCCACGTTCTGTCCCCGCCAAAGACTAAGGGCTCTCTCCTCTCCCTCCCTCCCTCCCTCTTCTGGGCCTGCTCTGGCTCCCTCTTTCTTTATTTCTCTTCTTCCTTCTTAAGAACCCGTGTTCGACACCCAAACAGGAGGCGTTAACCTTTCTGAACAGTCAGAGGGTTAGTGGGGCAGGAACGTGCTCATGTTGTGTGTTGCCTTGGGTGTCTTCCAGCTGGCTACTGAGTGACCCTCTGCTCCGCACTGGTTTTTTTTTAAAGTCACCAAATGATAGAAGACAAAGGGAATGCAAACGTCATCAAGTGCCATAGTTTCCAAACCATTTTTCCGCTGTAGAGCATTTATTTAAAAAAAAAAAAAATTTTCACGAGAGCATTTGCAAAATGGGAGAGAGAGAGACAGAGACAGAGAACCAACCAAGCAGGAGCTGCCCAGGCGGAGGGGTGGCACCTGCCCCAGTCCCATGGAGGTCTCTGGAAGTTTCAGAACATTCAGGGCGTCCTGCAGCTGGCCCTGCCCAGCACTGATCCAGGGCAGCCTCAGCGCCTCCTTTCCAGGGGAGACATAGGTGCTGGATGGTGGAGTCTTGTCCAAAACCCCAGGGCTGCCTTTCAGCATTCATTCTCCTAGACCAGGCTTCGGGGACCTTTAATTGGGTTTGGCCATAAAGATTCATCGACGTCTCTTTAGCAACCACAAGTTGAACCACAGCAAGATGAATTTCAGGGCAGAGTAAATACTAGATGTCCAAAATTGCACTTTTGTAAGATCCTTACCACCGCACAGTGAATCAGGCGTCATTTACACGACACAGGCGAGAATCCAAGCGGTGCCCTTTCCATATATTTCACTTCCCCTTTAAAAAAGACTGTCAGGGAAATGCCTGGTCCTCCCTCTTCCCACCCCTCCCCCTTCCTGGCCCCCTCCCATCCCCCTTTCTCATCCCTTCCTACCTCCCCTGGGTCCCTGTGAAGCCCAGACTCTGGGCCCGTCCTCAGCACGAAATGAAGAGCCAATAGTGCTTTTAAAAGCCCTTGAAAAATGTTTTCAATTATAATTCACATGACTGGGGCTCTGCTCTTTCAGGGTCTGAGCTGGCAGGCTGGTGGCAGCTGCCAGAGCACTAAGCCAAGCAGGACAGAAGCAGGGAGTGGGTGACAGCAGAGGACAATGGGTTGATAAAGCTTGATCATGAAAATAAAACACGCCATTATAAACTTCCATTGCAGAGATGCAAGCGAAAAGAAAAACGTATGATTCCACCATGCACTGCAGCGTTATGCCGTGTGTCTGGCCCATCCTGTGTGTGTGCATAGGCTTATATACATCTGTACACACACGTATCCCCTTATATTCTATAAACTCCGAGTTTATAGAAGTGGCAACATATTTAAACACTTTTTGTCGCCTGTTTCTCACCTTTCCTGCCTTCTTTTTGACTGTCAGCATTCTCCTATTAAATTTTCTATGTCATGTTTTAATTCCTGCGTAATATTCCTTACATGGGATAAACTGTAATGAATTTAACAGCCTCGCATTGCAAATCGTTTGGTTTATTTCCGATTGCTTTGCTGTCATAAAGGTGCAGAGCAATTTACGAACACAATTTTGTATCTTGCTCTTGTCTGTGTGAAAGAACATGAAAGGAAAGTTCTTTGTGTCTGTTCTCTTCGGTTTCCACTTTCCCTCCTTTAAAGAAGGGAGCCATGTTCTTCGTCACAGGGGCACAGAGACGTTCTTTCTTCCTGCTTTTGTTTGAGTAAGGCTCAGTTTATCGAGGGGATTATGCGAAGAGCAAGGGCAAAGTGGCTTTGCCTGGGAGAGGAGTTTTGGAGTCATCAAAGGGAAGGTTGTGGGTCTGGGCCTGACAGCGCCCCGGGGTGGCGGGGCCTTACTGGGAACAGCTGCTGAGGGCTGACCTTGGGCACTGGGCGCTCAGCCTTGGCAAACGTTCCAGTCTGGAGCAAGGTGCAGACCGGGGGCGCTGCCTCTGAGAGACCAGGCAGCTGGGAAAGGGAAGCCATCGCGGCCCACCAGGTTGGGCTCGGTGTAAACTTCCTAGATTCCTGGGACTAGGGACCCTAAGAAGAGAGAGGAGTCTCCAAAAAGGGCCACGACTCATTTGTCATCTTCCTGGTAGGATGGTGAGGATGCTGCTATGTTCGTTTGATTTAAAAGTTATGAAGTAGACGGATATTTCTTGCATATCCAAATCTACACAGTAAGAAACTTGCTCCATAACTAGCATTTCAGTGAACATCTTTGCACATTCCTATAGTTATTTCATTGAGATGCAGTCCTAAGAGTGAAATTGGTGGGCTAAAAGAGATGTATATTTTTAAAAGCCTTTTAAATTATCCTAAAAAATGACTTAATTTTCACTGCCATCGGTTTAATTCAGGAGTGCTCATTTTCCACACAATTCCTGGTTCATATTGATGTTGAAATCCTGGAGTCTCTTGTCTTGGCAGTGGAGGAAGTTGCCTATTTATTTACTTATTTATCTTTCGAGACAGGGTCTTGCTCTGTCTCCCAGACTGGAGTGCAGTGGTGTCATCACAGCTCACTGCAACCTCAAACTCCTGGGCTCCAGTGATCCTCCTGCCTCAGCCTCCCGAGTAGCTGGGACTACAGGTGTGCACCACCGCGCCTAGCTAATTTTTTTATTTGTTGTAGAGATGGGGTCTCACTATGTAGGTTTTCCAGATAGACAGCTATGCCATCTCCAAAGAGCAATAATTTGTCTCTTAATTTCCAGTACTTATTACTATTATTCTTTCTTGTTTTATTTAGAAATGTACCACTAATAGTAGGATAATATGCTTCCTTGCTTTCTTTTTGACCCTATGATATTCAGCATATTATTTTATAAAATGTGTTCAATGGTAGTCCATTCCTGGGGATATTAATGATGAAAGCTTCCATGGTCAAATTGTTTAGGGCTAAGCATTTAAAGTTTTATTTACTGCATCCATTTTCAGCACTTTTTATATTGTATTCCATCATTCTGGATAGGTTATTGTACTCATCCGTAAGGATGTAGCATGCATTTTTTCTAATTGTTTTTTGTCATGGAACCCTTTCGTATTCCCCGACTTTGGGGAGAAGGGGAAGGTGGGCGTGCGGGCCGCGTGTTCCCTGATCTGCTCAGCACAGCGTGTCTTTGGAAGCCCCGTTCTGTGCTTTACTTGCTGGCTAATATTGATTTGACGTGATACATATCATGTTATGGAAGTATCATTCTATTCCTAGTTTACCAAGATCTTTCATCAGTTATTAATCTTGATTTTTATCAAATGAATTTTTATCAAAGGAATCAAGCTCATCATGTGATTTTTCTCCTTTGACCTACTAATATAACTGATTCGCTTCCCAATAGCAAATCACCCTTCCATTTCTAGAACAGACCTTACCTTGACTGTATACTTTTGATGTCTGGATTCGGTTTGTTTTATTTTTTACCTTTATATTTATTAGAGATATTGGGCTGTAATTTGTTAAGCAGACTTACCCATCTTGTCACAGGTAACAGACTTACACATGGAAGAGAGAGGAGGACTCCTGCTCTCCTTGAGAAATTCGATCTCAGCAGGAAAAGGGAAGCGGTGTATCAGGAACTCAGTCCATCTCTCGTGGCGGGACCGGATCAGTATTGCAGTAACAGAGCTTTCTCCCGGTGAGAGACACCACCAGGAATGGGAAGAAACATCCATGTTCCCTCCTCTGCACTGTGGCTGGTTTCGGGTTTGGTAGTAGGATACTGGAACTCACAGGAAGTCCGTGTGTCCTGCACAGCAAGGAAAGCAGTTTCCGGTACAAGACAACTTGGAGCCTCATTTATGGGCCCCGGGCAAGAGTGCAAAAGGAAGACCACTAACTCTATGTCTTAACATGCAAACGTTAGCAGTCAAGCTAAGACATTATTAAATCAATATGCTCTGTCTTTTCGCCGTGAGAAATACACCTGCATTCATGATGACCGGGAAAGCCAGTTAGAATTTAGATTTGAACTAGATCTGGACTCCTGTGTTTTGGTTCAGTACACGACAGTCAAGATTTGGTTTCCAGACTCTGACCTGTGGCCCAGCGCTGCTCTCCCCACGCCTGTGGGTTGTCCGACTTCATGTGTCTGTATTTGGCCCTCCCAGCCTGTGTGTCCTGGCTCAGCCTATTCTGGTCACAGCCCCACTTTGGCCACCTCGTGGGCCTGGTGGTCACACACGGGTGGTGTGTGGGCTCTGGGACGCCTGGGAAGAGCATCCTGTGGTCCTGGTGCCCGGAGCGTGGTCTGGAAGGGGGAGTGCAGGTTCTGAGACAGGGGCATTTCCTCGCGGGGAGGGATGTGGCTGGCGGAGGGCTGGGGGTACCTTCTGAAGCTTGGGGCCAGAGCAGGGGCCTCTCTTTTCTGGGTTTGAGGCTGACACTGGTTAGGGACTAGGGCAGGAGTAGGCATAGAAGGCGATGAGCACACTGCATTTAGCCTTCAGCGTTACAGCAGGGCTAGGCCGAGGGAGCCTCAGGCTGAAGATTCCAATGAAAGGGATCTATGGGGAATTACAAATAATACAGGTCTCAAGGGTGTCATCTCCCTGCTCTGAAATGTGGGATATCCTGATGGTCTTTAAAATGGTAGGACCATATGTGAACCTTTCCACCCTTCCTCCCTCCTTCCTCCTTCCTCCTCCCTCCTCCCTTCCTTCCTTCTACTGTATCAGTGCCCCCCCTCAGGGCCATAGGGATTCAAATCGACAGGATGTTCCAGTCCTGGCTGTGCAGCTGTGTGATTTTGGAAACCATCCCTTCTCCCAGAGCCTCAGTTTCCCCATTTGCGAAATGGGAAGTTGACGCTAGGCATTTTATAATGTCACGTACAGACATTCCAGCAGGGAATGATGCGGGATTCTGGAAATAGGACGCCTAATCCTTTCCTCTTCCTTTCCCCTCTCCTGTAAAGGCTTCTGGCATCACGAGAAAGCAGGGCAGCAGTGGACGCTGTAGATGCTGGATGTCCCATGGCCACGGTCTGCCACTTTTTGTGGTACAGGTGGGAAGAGGTGTTGGACACGCACTATTCTCCACTCTGCAAACAGCTGGCAATCCCTGCCTTCAGTTTTAAACCGAGCATGAATATGAATGTCAGACCAATTCCCTGACCAGGCAAGTTGCTGTTTATCAACTTACTTTAAAAAATGTCTTCCTCCATTCTGTTTCTTTATCACACCTCTAGAAGCAGGTCTTCCCTTGTGCAGAAGTGAGATGCGTTACAGACCCAGAAAGGTGCAGTATTCGCCGAAGAGCACTCGCGTCTTATCTTACTGCTGCTGCTGCTCCAGGGAAGGTTCCTTGAGGGCAGAGGCTGGTGCCCGGGGTAACCTGCACCCTCCCCCGCCCCGTGGCCGCAGCCTGGGGAGGAAGCTGCCCATGTGGGCCCTGGCTTTCCTTAGCTTCCCCTCAGTTAGCGGAACATTCTCGACTCTCTCCAGATACTTATTTAGGGGAGGAAAAGCTTCTTCCGTCCTCTGACATTCTGTGTCTGGGCCTAAGAATTAAGTGGACATAAGACCGACTAACAGGGAAAAGTGCACAAATTTTATTTAATATTTGTACGTGCACGTAGGAGTCTTCCAAAGAACGACCAAGACGTGAGGAAGCTGTCAGTCCCCCAAACTTGTACCTGTTTACACAAAGAACGATAAATTGTGGGCATGTGACAAGACAAAGGGGCTGAGGCCAAGGGCAGTAAATCGCAGACGGTGGCTAGGAAATACATACGAGGGCAACGCGTGGGAGATAAGGGTTATTTTACTGGGTTTGTTTTCACAGGTCCAGTTTCCCCTTGACTCCCAGTCTCTGGTGATAAGAACATCCTTCTCTGCCCGGTACAGGGAGGTCACCTTTCTCATGGGAAATGTGGTGCGTGACCTGCTTTTAGGTAGAAAACGGATGTCAGAGAGCCTTTCCTGCACCTGCCGTTTCTCAGAGCCTTTAGCTCGAGATCATCAACATGCCGAAGTGCTAGATTTTGGGGTGGCATGTTCTGAACCCCTCCACTCACCAGGAGGCTTGCTCTGCCAAGTCTATGCTCTTGGGGACAGTTGCTGTAGTGACGAAACGCAGTTTCCTCGTCTGCAAGATGGGGAAAGGAGGACCGTTGTGAGGATCCCAATATATTTAAAACACCTCGCTCAATATCTGGACAACAGAAGATTGTCCATTATGATCCCTTTCAGTCTGAGAGAACGTGAATGCCCAGGGTTCTCGGACAACGGGGGTCCCCGGAGACGGTCCGAGCTCAGCAGCTTGCAAAACGGACTCCCTGGCGCGGTCTCTACTGAATGTCATGGCGTCCCCGCCACGAGGGCTGCGTGAATCCAGAGTGCGAGTGGCTTACCGAGATCATGCAATAAGTAAGGACGCAACAGGACCCAGAACAGACGCAGAACCAGATTTTCTGACTACTTCTGGGTCCTCATTAGTCCCTGGAAGTCACGGTGGCCAGGCTGCATTTGTGATTTAATTTCAGCCTGTGTTACCAGCTTTAGATTTGAAAAAATGTTCTATTGCTCATGATGATGACAGAAGCCTGCAAAAACCAGCTGGCCAAATTTAAAACAATTACGTTTATGTTTCATTACTAATAGTTACCATTTTTTGGTTATTTATTCTATAGGGGTTGTATACACAATTTATTCCATCCAGTTGAACCCCAGATGCTTCTGCAGTAGGAATTTTCAGAATCTGTCTGTTTTTTCCCCCGTAATTCCTTAGATTGGGGATGGAGAAGCTCCGTGCTTTCTCATCTGGTTATAAACAAGTTTAAAAACACATGTTCTACGACTGGTGCTCATCTCGATTATTCTCGGCAAACACAATTATATCTGCGTCTGAAGGAAACTCCCCGGGGTCACAAAGGCGCAGGCGTTCACATTGTTGGTGCTGGAAGGAACCTGGGAAGTCATCTGTCTCAGTGAGTTCATTTTCCAGCGGGGGATGAGTCCCCGAGAGGGGACATGACTTTGCTAAGGACTCACGGCTATGAGAACCCAGAACTCCTGACTCCCGTTTCTTTGGTGTTTCCACCACAACATACTGCGGTGTCCTCTGAGATCTTAAGCAAGAGACAAGTGCAAGACGGTAGGACCGGGGAACCAAAGACAACTTTTGAGAGATGCTTCAGGGTTGGGGCCAGGTGGGGATGAGGGGGGAGAGGGAAGGACGGGAAGCCTGTTAGCAGCTGAAATGCGGACCTTGGCAGTCAGGAAGGAGATGAAGGTTATTTGGAATAATAGGTGTCCAAAGTCCTGCAAGGGCATGGCCAGGGGAAGCTATAATTTTTTTCTTCTTACTAGTTGTTCGTAATGGTTAGTGAATCTTTTAAGAAAAAATAATATTACAAACTCTTTCCCCTTTGATGTGAGTTTCTCCAGGGCAAGGATCTTGTTGTGTTCCCAGTCTAGCGCAGCCCACGGCATGTTGCAAGTACTGGGGACGGAGCACATATCTCTTCGATTATAAATCACAGTGGCTTCTGGTGTTCCCCTAAAGAGAATGACGTTTATATTAATGTGATTAAATAAGCCCAAATGCTTTATAGCCATATGCATCTATTTGACCAATTTATAGCCTATGGCTTCTCTGTTGATTATTTCATCTCCTACTGTAAATACCCCAGCCAAGATGGTTCAAAACAGTTATGAAGTATAGCAATTTTTAAGTAACCCAATTTTGAAATAAAGTCATATTGATTTTTGTTTGAATGTTAAAACACGCTGCAAATGGTCATGCTCTCTGTGCCCTGCGTGTGCCCTTCCCTTTGTGCATAATCACTTCCTCTCCACCCACCCACTCACCCGAGAGTCCCGCCCCACTGCTTGCTAACATATTTGCTTTCTCTGTCACGTTCCTACTGCACAATATACCTTTTTGTTAAAGCACTTACATCACATATTATTTTTATTATTTGCTTTAGTTTTGTCTCTTCCGCTGATGAGAAGCTCTTTGAGGGCAGGTCACTCAGCTGCGTATTGTCTCAGCCACGTTCCCACTACCTGGCACAGCTCCTAGGGCATAGTAGGGATGTGATCAAGTCTCACGGACTCAGTGAGTGAATTCAGCTGAAAGTTGGCTGGTTTTCCTTTCTCTTCCTGTGACGCAGTGAAATGAGCACTCACCGAGGAGTCGTAAGCCTGGTTTGGTCTTCACCGTTTGTGCCTATGATTTAAGGAAAGAGCATTTTACTGCCACACTGACTGGTCTTCTCAGCTGCAGACAACAGAATCCTCTCCACCTGGTCTAAGGAAACGAGATATGTCAAGACACAGTGCTGGATAGAGGGTATAAACCCGTGCTCTATGCCACCCCCGTCTCTACTGCACAATACCGCAGGGAGTGTAGAAGAAACAGGCTGTAGTTTGTGCTTCTGGAACAACTCCGGAAACCATGCCACAGGACTGCACCCAAAGGAACTTCTGCCTCTGTATGGCCGGCCAGCTCCAGAATCATACTCCTCACTGAACTCTGCCCGGCGAAGTGAACGCCTTGAGCTTGCCCAAGTCTGTCTGGATGGTGGAAGAGAAATCCTATTCGGGACTCTAACGGAGTTTGGGAAGTGTTTTTAGCTCTTCAGACCATGACTTCAGCGCAGCATACAGGAAGTAGGTTGGTGTGGGACCCGCGTGAGGCGACCCACAGTATCCACCACTCAGAACCCCAGATTCCTCATGAGCACGGAGGTGTAAGAATAATGGCGGTGATGGCGATGGTGATGGTGGCTGACTTCCATTTAAACCCCTAGCATGGACCACGTGCTCTTTGACATCCTTTACTCACCTTTACCCACTTTTTCCTCCCTCTAAAATGTTTACGTTTTTGTAATTTTCATTTTAGAGATGTGGAAATTGAGGTGCAGAGCAGTCACGTAACTTGCCCGGAGTCACAGTGCCGTTAGCGGAGGAGGCAGGGTACGAACCTCTGCTCTCAGCCACCTCTGCTCTCTACCCCAGAGGGTCACTGAATCCCCCACTAAGAACACGCACGTGACCTTGCTTTGTCACCGGTGAAGCAGCTGCAAACGTTCTTCAACATTCCTCTTAATCGGATAGTAACCCAACTTCATTTTAGCTCCCCTCACAACTCACACTACTTAAAAAAAGAAAGTTGCGAAAATTGCAGATCTTTTGCGAGCACAGCACGGAGACCCAAAGAGCTGAGAGGAGAGAATCGCTATTCCCATTTCACAGAGGAGGTGAGCGTGGCCCAGCGAGTTTCACTGTCGAGACCCGAATCTCCCACCCCCAAGCCCTATCCCGCCTCTGCATCACACGTCTAGAAATGATCCCAGAGACTCCAGAAATAAGATGCGGGAGTCACAGGCCCATTGTTCCCCATTCTTCCCCTCCAAAGGCTCTGTGTGGGCCCCCTGGTGTTGCAGCCAGATGCCAGCTTCCTTTGGTTGCCTTGGACTCAGAAATGGTAATTTTGAAAGCTGAATTGTTTAGCAAAGGCAGGGGAGACACAGACGTGCATTTCAGTTTTTGGAGATCAACGGTATGATGAAACCCACATAAAAGAATCGCAGTTTGTAGAAATATTAACAAAAGCTTTAGGGAACAAATTATACCCTATACAATAATATAGCAGAGATTTTAAAATTGAATACTGCGATTGTTACAAGAGTACAGTTCCCGCACACAAAATCAGATGCAGTGGGATATTTCCAATTAATATGAGGACTAAAGAATATAGTTTGAGTGCACTGAGTTGAAAAAAAGTGCCAAATAGATAACATTTCATACCAATAATTGATATAAGAAATAAAACATTAAATATATAGTTTAAAGCATCAAGATGACATGTAATAATTTTCAGCCTTTTTATTAAAAATGGTTTTAATTTTGACTCTTTAAAAGCTTCAACTTTAAACTATATAATACATTACTATGCTTAGGATTGAAAACTGAAATATGCTCAATGACTCATATACGGTAGCAACAGCCAAATTGTAAGGAATTGACATGGAAATTTCACCAATTACAGATTTTTTCCCCCTGACACTCCAGCATCAAACACTTGCCAGAACCATTCTCTGTTACTGCAGCTTCTTGTCGGAGAAATGTTTCTGCATGCATTCCAGCAATACATTCTAGAATCTTTGGGTGATGCCTGCCATCTCCTCAGGGGCTGGGATCTAGAAGTCTCCATACCTTTTACCTAGATTAGAAGTTTTATGGACATTTGTTCATTTGTCGTGTATTTAGCAGCAGAAACATTTTGTTTTCCAAGAAGAGCTCTTACCTGGAACTTCAGGGGCTCGGGGCTGGGCCCATGGGAGGGGCCAAGGAAGGCGGCGGGATGGGGTGACATTTATGTTTGTGTGTTTGTTCCGCTACCTGTACTCTGTGGCTCTTAGCAAGAGAGTCGCCTGTCCGGGACCCCCAGCTTCCTTGTCTCTACCCATTGTGCGATTTCTTTTGAGTTTTTATTTATTTATTTATTTCAGAGTATTATGGGGGTACAAACATTTTCTGATCGCTGTGCGATTTTAAGAAAATCCCATAATTGCTTTGAGGCTTACCTTCTTCATCCGTAAAATCGGGATAAATATTCGCACCTCCCTGACAAGGTTGTTGGGAGGATGGAGAGGTAACGCCCACAATGCTCGCAGCGCGGTGCCCGGCACACGTGCTAAGAATGAGACCACAGGCTGCCCGCTTCCTCCTTTTTCCCTACTGCTGTTCATTCCCCGCTTCCTCCAATCTTCATTTTTAGCCCCATCGATGGAAAATAATTTGGCCAGGTCGGTTTTAACTCCAAACGCTCTGATCTGACCTTCCCTTATTATCTCGCCCCGCTGAGACCTCTGCTAGTTTCCTGGACACGTGAAGTCTCTGTCCAGCACCAAGGACCCGTCTTTGGCCATCACTGCCCCAGTGTTCTTTAGTCTTAATGGAACTGCAAAACGAAGTCTTTGGGCAGCAGGGGAGCATCTGACCCACGTGCAGCGGACCAGGTGCTCTCTCCTGGCCATTTCAATCTTGAAGGAAGACACTTAGCGCTTTTCAGACAAGAGCCTTCCGCTAAATTCTTATTAGTGCTTCAGCACTTGGAGGCTGTTTCTGTAACCTGCGCTTGAGGTGACATCACCTGAATCGGGCCTCTCCCTCCCCTTAGCCCTGAGTGTGACCATCCGGGGGCAGAGCGCGTTTTCTCACAGCCCTGGCCTTTGTCACCCACCTGGCAAGGACACCACTGGGAGACCAGTTGGGGGTGAAAACCGCCTCTAGGACTCTGAGCATGATCAGCCTCATCGGTGGCTATTATTTCTCCTTCTAGAAAAGTCTCTGTCTGCCAGTCCTTCTAGCTTTATTTTCTTTTGCACAGAAAACCCTTGCCTGATTTCTTGTCTTTACGACCCTCTGCCTCCAAAGAATCTCACTCTCGTATGACAAGCACCATCTTTCTCAAAATAAAACTTCCGATGCTCCATGGACACGCAACTTAAATGACACGTAATCATTGGAATATTTTCACTAGATCCTTTATTATTATTAATTTTTAAGAAATGAGCAGCCTTCTTGTTCTGAGGCCCACACCGTGAAACCGATTTGGGACAGCAGGGATCCTTCTGCTCTTAGAAGTTTCCGGTTATTCCCACTCTCTGCCCAGCACCGCCCCGCCTTTGGTAAAAGATTAGATAGGCAGAGCACCTTTTTATTTTTTTAACGCGGTGCCAGTGCTCATCTCTGACAAAGTGGTGACATGCGTCTCTGTCCAAACTGACTCGTGGTGTTATTCCTGGCAGTCAGAGACAGCGCCGTAACCCAGCTCTGACCAATGAGATGTGCTTTGCTGAGACTTTCTGTTTCTTTGCTGCGGCTATTTTCATCTGTTTCAAACATGTTCATAACTACTCACTGGAGCATTTTTAGCATGTTCCAAAATCTGTTCCAGATATTGCTAACGTCTCTTTCATCTCAGTGTCAGCATTTATTGATTTTCTTTCATTCATTTTGAGATATTCCTGGTTCTTGGGGTGACAAGTGATTTTTGATTGAATTCTGGACATTTTAATATTATGTTATAAGATCCTGGATCTTATGTAAACCTGTTTTACCTGTCTTTTCTCTTTTTTTAAAACACCGTAGTAGCAGGCGAGGAAGGGGGTGGGTGCTCTCTGTTACAGCTGGATGGAGGTAGAAGCCCAAGTTCCCCACTCAACCTCTGTTGCTACCTGAAGTGGGGAGGGGGTGCCTGTCTCTTGCTGGGCAGGGATGGGAGTTCCAGCTCCCCCCCTTGGTCTTTCTGACAGTGGGGGATGGGGGCTCATTAACAGCTGGTGGTGATGGAATTTGTGGTTCCCTATTTGGTCATCTCTGACACTTCCACTTAATTAATAGTAAATATATTTTCTCTTCCTTATGATTTTCTTGATGACATTTTTTTCTCTAGGTTATTTTATTGTAAGAATACAGTATATAATACATGCAACATAAAAATACATGTTAATAGGCTGTTTATATTATTGGTAAGGCTATTAGTAGTTAAGCAGTAGTTAAGTTTTTGGGGAGTCAAAAGTTATGCATGGATTTTTGGCTGCACTAGGGGCTTGGCACCCCTAACCCCCAGATTGTTCAGTGGTCAACTGTGTGTATATCTGTATATCTCTCTATATATTTATGTACTGTATAAATATATGTATCTTTTTATAACCTATAAAATCCTACAGATAAAAGGTATTTTTACTAATAATATTGGATCTGAAATGAAGTTTTATTTTAAACGTAAGGCTTGTTTATATTTATTCCCAGATCACCTACGATGGTGACTTACTGTCTTTTGAACAGAAACAATGTATGGAAGACAAATGTATGAAAAGATGCATATTTTTCAAAACTCAAAGGTGTCTGTGTGATATTGAACCCATGGACGAATTAAAGATATTTGTGGTAAGGGGAGAAGAATTGAGAGAAACGAGAAGATGAGATTCCTGGGATAACTACCACTTACTGATTCATCAACTCACGTACCAAATGAGCTTTGTGTCTGACAGAGTTTAACTAGGCTGTAAACAACAGCAAGCATGTAGAGATTTGTCTACCTCCGATTGTTAAAACAGAATCTAATAGTATATTATCCTAATTTGTAGACATGTTGACTAATGGCTGCTGCTCTTTTTCATTAGAGTACATGTCTCAGTTCCCATCAGGATATGTCCTTTAGGGGGATACTAGATCAGAGAACGGGGCTATCTCTGGGATTGCGTTATCATTTGGTGGTGTAGATGCCGTACTGTGGGGGAAGGCAGTGTGGGCAAGTGTTGCTTGTGGGGTGATCCTTGTTCTGCCACTTACTAGTTGGGCAACTGGGCAAATCTCTTTAAGTTTCTTGGCTTCCATTTACTCACTTACAAAAATGCTGGGCTAGATCCTCTGCAAGCTGCCTTCCACTGTGACGATAACCTTACACCAGTGGTCATGTTGGAAACCCCATTTCCTACATGACCTGTGAATGCATTAATTGGGCACCCATGTTTTACCTGTTGAGTACTAAAGTCTTATAAAGTCGCCGGATGTCTCAGCCTATAACTTTTCTCGCTTTAGGATGGAAACATTTGGACCTTATAATGGGGAAAGAATAGTTCCCTGCTATTGAGATTATGTCTGGAAATGCAATGCAGAGAATTAGGAAAATATTCAGACAGCTTCATTTTAATTTTCTTTAATTTTATAGATGATACTTATTAGCTGGATAGTTACCACTATTTTCTGCTTGTCTTGTTATATAGAAGGAAATGTGAACTTTGTGTCCCAATGTGAATCTTTCATAAAAGAAGTCCAATTTGGGATATTTCTTCCTTTTTCTGATGGCTGATAGGAGATGCTAGCGTTGCTGTAAAATGTAAGGAGAGCCTTCTTGGAAAATAATTTAGTAATATGTATCGAGTCTTAAAAGTATTCATGTCTTTTGAACTGGTGTAAGTCCTCATCTATTAATTTATTTTAAAGACATAGTAATTAATAGTAGTTAAGCAGCAGTTAAGTTTTTGGGGAGTCAAAAGTTATACATGGATTTTTGACAGCACTAGGGGGTTGGTACCTCTAACCTCCACACTGTTCAGTGGTCAACTGTGTGTATATCTGTGTATCTCTCTCTATGTTTATATACTATATAAAAATATATATATTTTTATAACCTACAAAACTTATGCACAAATATATGTATTATAGCATTGTTTACATAGATTTCAGGGTCATCTTTAACATTTAGCAGTGAGGAAATGGCTAAAAAATTATGATACTTCAGTAGACTATTATGATGCAACAAAAACAATGTTAACAGGATGTATAAAACCACAGATACATTTTTAATGCAACAAGTGACAACAAGCAAACAACAAACATTGAGTCCATTTGCTTATAACTCTGTAAAACAAGATATGCTACCAATTAGTGTGAATTCAGGTAATATACCACGTGCTTTATAATTATTTCATTAAATATTCACAGCAACCCTTAGGCCAGTTACATAATTCCCATTTT
This sequence comes from Indri indri, assembly GCA_004363605.1. Lineage (NCBI taxonomy): Eukaryota > Metazoa > Chordata > Mammalia > Primates > Indriidae > Indri > Indri indri. The sequence continues at coordinate 3,687 of RJWJ010009663.1, read as the reverse complement.
ACAGTTGAGGAAACTAAAGTTTAGAAAAATTCAGTAACTTGTTCAAGTTTACAGAGCTAGGAAGTGGCAGAGCTGGGACTTGAATCCTCCCGTGTCTGATTCTAAAGCTTCTGTTAGGTCCGGGGCGCTGAGGCCTGGAAGTGTCGTGTCCACATGGTGGAGTCTCTCCAGCACCCTTGGTCACCCCTTTAGTGACCGGAGCCCGGAGATATTTAATAGTCTTCTGCGCAGGGGCCCACAGTTGAGGGGGGTGAGTGGGACAGAGCCCAGGCCAGCAGGTGGGCACCCCGAGCCCGGGATGGTGGGCCTCCCCCAGCGGCTGCACAGATGGAGGAGGAGGGATCCAAGGACCATGGGGACCCGGCGCATAGACTCAGGGGACCCGGACTGAGGAAGACGTGGGAGCAGGGCCCTGGGAATGGGCAGGGCTCTGCCTGTGGGCCTAGCACTTGGGAAGGCTGATGCCGGCGGAAGGGCAAACGCAAATTAGAACGCAGGCTCTTAGTGCTCCCTGCGGAAAGTAAGGGAAGAGTAACCCCACCCTTTCCCCCCCAGAATTTTGTTTTCTCCCTTTCTCAAATGTATGCAAGTTTTTTTAATGGCTAAATAAGCCTACGGCCAGTCTCAACTCAGGAAACTCAGCGTTTCCTGGGAGCCACCTCTTTGAAATGTAATTGTCAAAGGACGTAAGGGCCCACTCTTCAGTTTCTTGGGAGGACACGGGCCTAACTTGTCACCTGACTCCAAATTGCAAAACCCACCTACGTGGATGAGTTGTAGCCACTTATCGCTGTGAAGGAGTGAGGGTCTGTCTTTGTGATCCTTTCAGCGGCTTGCCTGGAATGCGCATCACATTCTGGTTTGATGCTTATTCAGTCGTAAAATGGTTTTCTTTCTTTTCTTAAAAAAATAATGCTTTGGTTGTACAGTTTCCTATGAATTATTTTAAAACATTATGAAAATTAATAGCTGAAACACCCAAGGGGATAGGAGAGAACTCCTCTATCTTTGCAGAAACACTTTTGAGTTGCAAGGCGGGCTGCACAGCTCGGGATGGCTGGCGCTCCTGGCGCACTCCTGGAGCCCAGATCCTCCGAAGGGGGAGAAAGTTTCCTCTGGCTTTTCTCCAAAGAGCAACAGCATTCTTTTCCCAAGAAGAGATCGAGTGACTGGCTCCATGACCACAGCAGGAACAAATTGCTATTCTTTGGAAAGCTCTTGGCCTTCAAGGATCACTGGGGAAAGGACGGTTCCAGCGTTAACACTTCAGCCAGGACGCCTTGCAGTCCTCCTTCATTCCTTTCTTCTTTTTTTAACATCTGCATGTGGATGCAATAAAAGTGTGCTGGGGCGCTGGGCGCTGGGAGGAGAGGAAGAGGCCGGGCGCTGTAATTGAGCTGTTATTGCCTGCCTCTCCGGCACGCATTAGCTGAATAAAACATGCAGTCAATAAAACACAACAAAACAATAACACTAAGCCCTTTGGTGCTCTCTTATTGGGTGTTATGCAACCCAGAAACCTGCGGCCATAAAAAGGAGAATGCGGGAAACTTTACACTTGCAAGAACAAAGACACTCAGGCCCTGGGTTGAAAATAGCGCTGGCTGCACTCACACTGCGTTCACTGGGCACCTGGAAGCAGTTAGCTCTGAAAGCCGCGCCGGCTTCGGCTGTTCCAGCCCTCACAGGCCCTCCGTGAGATCTCGTTAGGAACATGCATGGAAATGTGCTTTTCATTAGGAAAGCCATTGATCCTATCCACAAAGATACATTGCTTTTAAATGATAAATGTGTTAGCCACGGGCAGAAAGATCATTTGCAGCCGTTCCCCTTTTGGGGGGAAGAACCCCAGGGTTTGGAACTGCCATAGGGTGCCAATACCTCTAGGCGGTGATTCAAGAAAGTGGTCTCTTTTGACCAGTGGAAAATTGCAAATCCAACCTCAACACTTTCCTCGTCTGGTTAAGACCAAAAGAAAATGGGAAGTTTTTATTGCCAGTGCCTTGTTAGGACTTGTTGTTAAGCAGGCCAATGCAATTTGTCTATTTTAGGTTTTAGAAGCATTTGTTCTTCCCACAAGAGGTATTTTAAATACCTTCAGGATGAAGATTGCAATCCCAAACAGTTCATTAAAACATTTTTTGGCCTAATTTTAAAGAAAGGTGGTGGCTGATAATGCTGATGACCGATAGTGGGGCTCCCACTCTGAGCCTCAGCCGTGCCTGTCCCTGGGGTTCACACGCGCCTCAGTACAACCGGGGAGCTTTGGGGCAGGCCTGCCGGGAGCTGATGGCTTGAGGGATTGAGGACCCAGGACACAGCTCGCCCTAATGAGAAAGAATCAAATTTAAAGAAAGAGAATGATCTTGGCTGACTAATAGAGACTGAGTCATCAGTGAGGACGAGCCGCCCTGAGACAAGCCTGGTGTTTTTCACCAGCATCTGTCTCCCAGCCTGGCGTCAACCGGATTCGTGTCTGAGTGGTCCAGTGGAAAATGGAGAGCCAGCTCCTTCGAAAGTGACGGTTCAGTAAAGAGTATGCAGGACACGGGGGTCACGAACAGATCCGGGGGTGTAGAATACATAGGGGCGAGCGGGCTCCTCTGCGCAGGTGCCGGGCGCGTGCTGGGGCTGCTCAGCGGAGGATGCTGCAGGCCGTGAAGAACAAAACCGCAGCTGGCACAGGGTAACGTGCTGGAGTTTTTGTAAGTGCTTGTGAGAACTTTCCTGGGCTCTTCCAAAATGGACTGGGCATATCTGGGTGTACAAATGTGTTTATGGTGTTTGTGGGGGGTAGGGGCGGACTTCACCATGGGCGACAGTCCCATATCGGGGGGAAGGAAAGAACCACGGGCTACATTTTTTTCCTTTTTAGTATTAGTCTTGGTAAGAATTGTAAGCACTCTGAAAAGAGCCCATATTCATATTTCGCAAAGGTGTCAAAGTTGTTTGAGCTTGGATAGATAAATAGGCTATGGTGGTTATTGAACTTGTTCTGATGGACTTATCCCATTGCTAAACTTTACGCTCTGAAATGCCACCTGCACACAGGTGCCTGATGGACCCTTGAGCCCCAAAGGATCTTAAAGGAATAACTTCTCCATATTTCTGTGCCACAGCATGTGGAAAATGTCTCTGCTACATAAGAAAGACCTAAGTATTTGTGCTATTTCATCATAAAGAGAGAGGCAGGCGCCACACACTGAATTCCATTTCTTACACACACAAGCCATGAATCGCGCTTCCTACCCGCTACCTGACCCCTCAGTGTTCACTTTGTGATACCGGCTGAAGAAAATTCCCCTGATTTTCCCTGGTCTGCTCTGAATAAAAGAAAACACAGATGTCCTTGTACATATCAGTAAAGGGTTCCTAGGGGTCATTTTCCCTTGGTGCATGGAGAAACTATCACCAAATGAACAAGCCACTCAGTAAAAATGGTTCTGCAGCACAGACAAGCAATGAGAGTGCGGCTTGTTGGCCAAACCTTTTATTCTTAAGATCCTAAAGTCCCACATCCCCAATCTACATCACACGTCTCGCAAGCCTCTCTTTCACAGTCATAACTGCGTCATTTTTCATGTGGAGAAATTTTAGTTTTATCTGTAAACATTTTTCATCCATCTGTCTATCCCATCCATCCACTCACCCACCCATCTACCCACCCATCCACCCACCCACCCATCC
>RJWJ010009662.1:21951-49536 GCA_004363605.1 Indri indri | reverse complement strand
ATTGTTTTAAGCCACTAAGTTTGTGGTAATTTGTTGCACAGAAATAGAAAATAATATAAACTATATTGGTTTTTACGGACCTAGCCTCAGAAGTCACACCACATCACTTTCTTGATAGTCACAAGCCCACCCAAATTAAAGAGGAAGGGACATAGACCCACCTCTCAAAGGCAGGCATGTCAAAGGCACACTTCAAGAAGAACATATAAGCTGGGCGCATTGGTGCATATCTGCAGTTCCCACTATTTGGGAGGCTGAGGCAGGAGGATCCCTTGAGCCCAGGAGTTCGAGGCCAGCCTGGGCCACATAGCAAGACCCAATCTCTAAAAACATTTAAAAAAACAGATGGGAATTATCATTGTGGCCACCTTTGGAAAATACAATCTACCATAGTACTTCACTTGAAATCACATAATTATAGAACTCTGGAGTTGAAAGGATCTCATGGCTTATCTGTAAGATGAGGATGATAATGGTTCCTACCTCATAGCAGTGTAGCGACATTTCAGTGCGTTAATTCACGGTAAGTGCGTATACATAGGGCACTTTTATATACTTAGTATAGTATGTAATAAATGCTCAGTGAATTTTAGCTGTTGTTATTATCATCCAATTCAGTGCCCTCGTTTTACAAAGAAGGCACGAGGCCTTAGGAGATCATGTCATTTGCCATGGGGACACAGTGAATTCACTGGAAACGAGGATTAAGGTTTCCTATTTCTCACATCAATCCTCTGCACAAAATCACTGTTTGTGATGTGTTTTTGTTTTTCCAACTATGTTGTAAGTTCCTTTAGGCCAGGCCAGGGAAGACATCACCAAAGGAAATATCCCTTCTGCCCCCCAGGCCTTTCTAACATGTTGACTGGATGTGAAATCAAATGTGACAAAGTCTGCCTGTTCAGAGGGTCATTTTACAGAAATTTTAGGGAAATGGAAGTACTGGCAATGTATAAGTAGCTTTCCTGGTAGATGCCAGACTATATATATCCTTTATATAAGATGTGTGCCTGGTAGATGTTTGTTGATTGTTACAGTTGCAATGAACAGGCCGAACCTGCATTAGAAATGGAGGGTAAGATGTTACAATGGAGCTTGGCCAGCAGTTGAAGGGAGACAGAGAAGTAAAAGGGTCTCCAAGGTAGATTGAGAAAGATACAGGGCTAGGAATGAGCAAAGCTGTAGAGAATTTTCCCCGTTTGAAGCAAAGGTAGTGACAAAAGAGTTTTAGTATTACAGAACATCAATAATGCTGTCCTGCGATTACCCCTCCCCACAGGTAAATTAGTTCTGCTGTATATTTCACAGTGTTTTCGTAGATGAGACTTAACAGCTAAAGGCTTATCACTATTTTAAATAATAATTCTTTACCATTAATGTTTTTGGAAGCGGCATTTCTATTCTTTTGCACTGTCTCTCAAACATAAAGCTGTCAGGGCCTACTGTGTGGCTCAGTCAACAGACACGGCCAGCCTGAGCAAGAGCGAGACCCCATCTCTACAAAAAAAAAATAGAAAAATTATCCAGGCATGGTGGCGCGCGCCTGTAGTCCCGCTACTCAGGAGGCTGAGGCAGGAGGATGGCTTGAGCCCAGGAGTTGGAGGTTGCAGTGAGCCGTGATGACGCCACTGCACTCTAGCCTGCGCAGCAGAGTGAGACCCTGGCTCCAAAAAAAAAAAAAAAAAAAGAGAGAGAGATGAACATGAACACGGCTGACAAGTCTGCTATCATCCTTTGAAGGAAAACAAAGGGAGAAGACAAGCAAATACAAAGGTAGATTCATACATTTTCCCAGTCATGAAAATTTGCCGTTGCACACTTTCTTCTAACCAAGATTCTTGCTCACAGGTCCTATGAAATCCTGCTTGATATGAATGACCCTGAACCTACAGGACCAGGGAGTTCCAGTGCAGGGAATCGTAGAGATTGCATCTTTTGATTTTAATTGTACTTTTTATTTCGAAATAATTTCAAACTCACAGAAATGTTAGAATAGTCTAAAATAGGAATAACAAAGCAAGAAACGTAAAAACAAAAACGAAAACACCCACCAAAACTCTCATGTGCCCTTCATCTAGATTTACCAACTGTTAACATGTTGCCACATTCACTTTTCTCTTCTCTTCTCTCTTCCCCTAAAAGTGTTTCTTAAGAGTGTCAGTATGTATTTCCTAAGCATATAGATATTCATGGATTTTTACATGATCACAATACACCCATCAAAATCAAGACACTTAGCATTAATATAATACTATAATCTATATATTCAAATTTTCCCAATTGTCCCTATAGTGTCCTGTATGACAATTTTGTTTTTCTAGTCCAGGATCCAGACCAGGATCACACATGGCATTTAATTGTAATGTCTCTTTAGTCTCTTTAATCTAGAACAGTTCCTCTGCCTTTCTTCGTCATTCATGACTTTGACATTTTATAAGAGTTCAAGCCTGTGATTTGATAGAACGCCCCTCAGTGTGGGGCTCATTTGATGATTCCTCATGACAACTTCTATGGTCTGTATGTGTGTACGTCCGCCGACCTCCCCTCCACCAAATTGGTATGTTGGAATTTAATCCCCAAGGTGATGGTATTAAGAAGTGGGGCCCTTGGGGAGTGATTAAGTCATGAGGACACTGCCCTCATGAATGGGATTAGTGCCCTTATAAAAGAGGCTCAAAGGAGCTCGTTCACCCTTTCTGCCATATGAAGATGCAGCAAGAGGCTGCCGTCTATGAAGCAGAGAACGAGCCCTCGCCAGATGCCAAATCTGATGGCTCCTTGATCTTAGACTTCCCCACCTCCAGAACTGTGAGCAGTAAATTTTCTGTTTATAAATTCCCCAGTCTGAGATATTTTACTATAGTAGCGCAAACAAAGACAGCTACCTTCGGTGTGTTCATTGTGGGCAGGAACACCACACAAATGATGTCTCCCCAGTATATCACATTGGGAGGCACGCGATACCTGTTTGCCAGGTTATTACTGATGTTAAGCTAGCGTTCACCAGGTGTCTCCACTGTAAAGTTAGTACTTTCCTCTTTGTAATTAATAAATAATTTGTGGGGTGATACTTTGAAACTATGTAAATATCTATTTCCTCATCAAATATTTAACCCACTAGTTTTAGCATACACTGATGATTCTTTCCTGAATCGAGTATCACTATACAGATTACAACATTTTTTTTAATGATTTTTTTGTCTTGCGGTTTAAAATAATAAAAATACAGAAATGTAATTCATTAAATTTGCCCTGGAATGCTGGCCAACATTTACAAAAACATATAACTGTTCCTGAATTATGGCTGTGAAACAGAACATTTAGGATTTGAGTATTTGGTGAAATTTTTTTTGGTCATATCCTGTGCTGATTTCCTTGGAATATTTGCTGTTAAATTCTACCAAAGGGAATAAATAGCATTGTGCCTCAAGAGAAGCTGAATGAATAAAACAATAGGCGGATGTATCGGCTCTGCTATTTTCAGATACTGCTGAAAGTAATTTTAGAGCCATCTGTGGCCCTGATTCTAATCTTTTGCCGCCTTCGCTGTTTTTCTCATGTGAATACAGTGGTTGAAGGCTGGGTGGTTATCCAGCATCTTTCAGTAGCTATGAGAACGTTAGGTGAGTGTGTTTCTCATATAAAATGTGCCTTGCATTCTAGGCTGATCTGGGTCCCTTGATGAAATGAAGTAGCAGAAGGGAATTGGTTGTGTTCAGCCTGCATTGAACCACTGTTTTCTCCCAATCTTTTGTTTCATCTTTCTGCCTTATTCTAGATTAGAGGAGACTGCTGAATTCCGTGCATGATACTGGACTGGATCCTGTACTGAAGAAAAAAAAACACTATACAGGGCATTATTGGGACAATTGACAAAACTGGAATATGGACCATAAAGTATTATTTCAATGTTGTATTTCCTGAATTTGATAACTACTAAGGTTACATCGGAGGATATCTTTGTTCTTAGGAAATACACACTGAAGTATTAAGGAGTAAAGCAGAAAGATGTCTGGAACCTACTCTCAAATGATTCAGATAAAATAAATAGTAATGCGTTTGAATATATATACATACACATACACACATGTATAGATACACATGCATTTGTGTGTGTACATACATCGATAAAGAGAATGATGAAACAAACATGGCAAAGTTTAAAATTGGTTTGTACTGTGTCAGCTTGGTGAAGCTGGAGCCATGTTACCCAGAATCCTCTTCCCTGTGTGGTTGAGTTGGCTCAGAGATAACTGTGAGAGATTTTGGGTACGGAAGTGAGACATCACTCTCAGATGACCGACACTTCAGGTCAATGGTGAAACAAGCAGAAGGCCACAAAGTCTTACTCCGCCCATGCTCCTGCCAGGGCCTCATTTGGAGGATCTCCTTGTAGGGGAGACAAAACTTTATCTCTGCCCTCTTGGGGTCCTGGCTGGGCCTGAGATTTAAATCGACATAAGACGGATCAACAAGAGAAAAGCGTACATACTTAATATAAGTTTTACATGATGTGGGAGCCCTCATAAGTAAATGAAGACCCCAAAGAACTGGCAATCCCTACGTGCTTTTGTATTAAGTTGAACAAAGAGAGGCAGTTGTGGAAAAGTAACTCAATTATGTGGGAAGGGAAGACAATTGTTTTAACAAGGTCTGTTTGTGCAGAATTCTCTCAGCTATGACTCCCCATCATCAAGAACATTTCTTGGCCAGGAGAGGTGGCTCACACCTATAATCCTAGCACTCTGGGAGGCCGAGGTGGGAGGATCACTTGAGGTCAGGAGTTTGAGACCGGCCTGAGCAAGAGTGAGACCCCATCTCTACTAAAAATAGAAAAATTAGCCGGGCGTGGTGGCGCATGCCTGTAGTTCCAGCTACTCTGGAGGCTGAGGCAGAAGGATCGCTTGAGCCTAGGAGTTGGAGGTTGTAGTGAGCTATGATGACACTACGGCACTATAGCTGGGGTGACAGAGCAAGACTCTGTCTCCAAAAAAAAAAAAAAAGAATATTTCTTTCTCCTGGTACAGGGAGGGCATCTTTCACATGGGAGTTTTTATCTCCTCTTTTCAGGAAGAAAAAGGGAAGATTAGATTGCCATTCTTGCATCTGCTATTTTTCAAGTGCCTTTAGTTCGAAGTAATCCTTATGCCAAAGTGGCATATTCTGCCACCCTGCGCTGTCATAAGAAATAGGTCAGTGCCTCTTTAAACCTCTGTAGGTGCAACACCTAGTCTTTGCACCAGAAATAATTTTTTTTAACCCTTTGGTGAGAGGATCATTCACTATTTTAAATCATAGAAAAATATATAAAAACATAGAGCTTTGACTTTTTAAAACGTTTTATTTTGCAAATATTTCACACTTACAAAAAAAGTTGCAAGGATAATACAGAGAACTCTCATATCCCTTTACTCAGACACCAGTGTCAAACGTCCATCAGCGAAGCAGAGCCACCGAGTGATAAGGGGCTCAGTAGAGGGATTAGATGGAACACAATTATGGAAGGAGGGGGAAGGTGATGGTGTCTGAAAGGGGGACCTGGGGGATCAGAGGAGTCACTAAGCAGTCACCGTGAAAAGCCAGAGTAGGGCCTGGGGCCCTGAAGGGGGAGGCTGGGGACTCCAGAGTAGGGGCAGGGGACGGGGGATGTGCCCGGGAGGGGGTGCCGTTGCTTGGTAAGATTTGCATTCAGGAAAAAGAGCCAGACATCCAGTGGAGGAGAATGACAACAGCTGGAACCTGCTGACAACTCTGCATCTGTCTTCTGTCTTTAACTCTGACTACCTTCTGAGGGTGACGTCTCACTTCCATATTCCAAATCTCTCACAGTTGTCTCTGAGCCAACTCTCACCTGCAACCATACAGGGAAGAAGATTCGAGGAAACACAGTTCTAGCTTCCCCAGCCCACACAATACAAACCATTACAACCAATTTTAAACTTTGCCATGTTTGTTTTATCATTCTCTTTATTGATGTGTGTGTATGTGCATATATACACATATATACATGTGTGTGTATGTATGCAAACATACATTACTTTTTATTTTATCTGAACCATTTGACAGTAGGTTGCAGACATCTTTCTGCTCTTTATTCCTTAATATTCAAGTTTATATTTCCCAAGAACAAAGATGTCCTCTGATGTAATCATAGTAGTTATCAAATTCAGGAAATATAACATTGAAATAATACTTTATGGTACATATTCCAATTTTGTCAATTGTCCCAATAATGTCCATATAGCACCTTTTTTCCCTCAAGTACAGGATCCAGTCCAGTATCATGCAGGGAATTTAGTGGTCCCCTTTGTTGGAATAGTTCCTCAGCCTTTGTTTTTCATGCCATTGACATTTTTTAAGAGTACAGGCCAGTTATTTTATAGAATGTTCCTCAGTCGGGGTTTGCCTGATGTTTCCTTACCGTCAGATTCAGGTTATTCAGTCTCAGCCAAAATACTATAAAAGCGATCTGTGTCCTTCTCAGAGTATCACATGCAGAAGCACACGTCTGTCTGCCCCTCATCAGTAATGTACGTTCTGATCACCCAGTCAAGGCACTGTCCAGTTTCTCCACTGTATAGTTATAACTTAACCCTTTGCAGCTAATAAACGATCAGTAGGTAGATAATTTAAGACTATGTAAATAGTCTGCTCTTTATCAGACGTTCTCCCCCATAGATTTGGCATTCATCAAAGATTCTTGTCCAAATCAATATTACTGTGATAGATTGAAAGTGACAGTTTTTCTCCTCTACTGATTCTTCCATACATATATCAGTGTTCTGTGAGGAAGACCTTCCCTTCTCCATTTAGTTATCTATTTATTATCAAGATGGTCTCATGGACTCCTATTTTATTTAGTGGGTTATAATCTTTTACTGTCTTCTTAATTTTGATGCTGAAATTGGCCCAACTTTGGACAGTGGGAGCCCCTTGAAGCTGCCTCCTGACCTTCCGGAATTAAAATTATGCAAAAAGGTCTAGTCTGAAAGTGCCGTTTCCTCCCTTATTTATTCCATTGTATCTACCCCCACACCTTATAGGTAACTAAGCTCATTGTTTTCTGATTTACACTTCTTGTATTTCACTTTATAAAAACATGGAAATACAGGTTGAGCATCCCAAGCCCAAAAATCCAAACTCTGAAAATCTACAAAATCTGAAATTTTTTGAGCACCAATGTAACGCTCGAAGAAAATGCTCATTGGAGCGTTTTGGATTTTAGATTTTAGGATTTGAGATGCTCAACCAGTTCAATGCAAATAATCCAAAATCTGAAATATTTCTGATTCCCAAGCATCTTGCATAAGGGATACTACTTACCCTGTATATATGTGTATGCTTCCTTATTTCCTCTTTCTTACACAAAAGGCAAAAACAGAATATACAGTACTCTTTTTCACTTTTCTTTTTTTGCTTTCCAATATATCCTGGAAACCACCCCATATCACCACATAGAGATAGTCTTCATTCTTTTTTTTTTATTATTTTACAGCTACATAGTAATCCATTGTGTGGATGTATCATAGTTTATTTAAGCAGTATCCTTTATTTGGACACTTAAGTAGTTTCTACTGTTTCACAAGTATAAATATGGCTGACTATCCTTGCATATAGGTATTTTCTGGTTGTTATAGGTATATTTTAAGGGTAAAGTCCTAAAAGTGATATTGCTGGGTCAGAGGGTAAATATATATTTAGTTTTGTTAGATATTGAACAAGTTCGCCCTCCATTTTGCATGCCCACAATGTACAAGAGTGTTACCCCACAGCCTTCTTAACAGAGTACGTTGTCAGTCTAGAACATGTTTGCTAATCTGACAGATGAGAAGTGGTATCTCACTGTAGTTTTTTAAAATAACAGCTGAATTGAAGTACAATTCGTATACTATTAAATATGTAATTCGCTGATTTAAAGTGTACAAGTCAGTGGTTTTTAGTATATTCACAGTTGTGCAGCCTTCACTACAATCAATTTTAGAACATTTTCATCACCCTAAAAAGAAACCCCTTACTCATTGGCCACTTCCCGTTCCCCTGTAGCCCCTGGCAACCACTAAACTTTTTTTGTGACTCGATAGAGTTGCCTGTTCTGGACATTTCATGTAAATGGAATCATACAATGTGACCTTTTGTGTCTGGCTTCTTTCATTCAACATTATGTTTTTAAGTTTTCTCCATAACATTTTCAAGCTTCATTCCTATTGTGGCTGACCAGTATTCCACTGTGTGGCTGTACTACATTTCGTTTATCCATTCGTCAGTGGAGCATTTGAGCTGTTTCCACTTTTGAGCTATTATGAATACTGCTATAAACATTTGTGTACAAATTTTTGTGTGGACATATGTTTATTTCTCCTGGGTATATACCTAGGAGTGGAATTTCTGGGTCATATTGCAACTCTGTGTTTAATCTTTGAGAAATTGCCAACTGCTTCCCAAAGTGGCTGCAACATTTTCCACTCCCACTAGAAACGTGTGAGGGTTCCCATTTTTCCACATCCTCACTAACACTTGCTATTATCTGTCCTTTTAATTATAGCCATCTTAGTAGGTGTTCTCAATATAGTTTTAATTTTCACTCTTACTAGCAGTGAATTTGAACATCATTTCATATGTTTAAGGGCCATTTTAGTATCTTTTTAAGTGAATGGTCTGTTCGTGTCTTTGGCTCATTTTAAATTTTTGAACTTTTTCCCCTCAAATTTTGAAAGTTCTATGTCAAGGACATTAGTACTTTATCTGTGATGCTGCAAATATTTTCTCCCAGTTTGTCATTGGTCTTTTGGCTTTTTAATGGTGTTTTGAGCAGCATTGAATAATGGTATAACAGCCAGAGTTGTGAGTGGATAGACAGAATGTGGTATATCCACATGAGGAATGCTATTCAACAATAAAGGGGCCAGGCATGGTAGCCTGTAATCCTAGCACTTTGGGAGGCTGAAGTGGGAAGATCGCTTGAGGCCAGGAGTTCGAGGCCAACCTAAGCAACATAGCGAGACCTCATCTCTACAAAAAAGTTAGAAAATTAGCTGGGCATGGTGGCACTTGCCTATAGTCCCAGCTACTTGGGAGGCTGAGGCAGGAGGATCGCTTGAGCCAAGAGCTTGAGGTGAGCAGTGAGCTATGATGATGCCACTACACCCTAGCCCAGGCAACAGAGCGAGACCCCGTCTCTAATTAATTAATTAATTAAATGAGCTATGGGTACATGGGATGACACAAATGAACCTCAAAAACATTAGGCTCATTGAAGGAAGGCAGATATAAGAGACTGCATATTATATGATTTCATTTATATTAAATGTCCAGAAAAGGTAAATATAGAAGCAAAGAGTAGCTGCCTGGGGAAGGGGGTTCAGAGTGGGAAATGGGATTTTAACAGTAAATGTGCATGAGGGATCTTACTGGGGTGATGAAAATGTTCTAAACTTATTATAGTGATGTTATACAACTTGGCAAATTTACTAAAATATCATTGAGTTGTACACTTGAAATAAGTTACGTGATATGTAAAATATACCTCAATAAATTATAAAATTTTAAAAATTTTTAGGTAGTCAAATGTATCAACATTTTCTTTTATTGCATTTGGATTTCGAGTTAAGTTAGTAAAGCTGTTTTTACACTCAGGCTATAAAATAATTCACTATTTTCTTCTGGTACTTGTATGGTTTCTTTCTTTTTTAACAATTTACATCTCTAATCCATTTATTCTTATGTATGCTGGGAGGTATGCATCTAGTTTTATCTTTTTCCAAGTGGGTATCCTGTTGCCCACCATCATTTATTAAAAAGTCCACCTTTGCCCAGTGATTTGAGATGCCACCTTTATCATATACTAAATTTCTGAGTGTACTTCAGCCTATTTCTGGATTTTCTAGTCTGTTCCATTGGTTTGTCTATTAATGCACCAATACCACATTTTTAATAATAGAGGATTTCTAGTATTTTTTAATATCTGGTAGGGCTAGTTTACTCTTATAACTTTTCCTTTTTGGGGTTTTCTTAGTTTTCCGTATAAGCTTTAGGATCAACTTGTCTGGCTCCATAAAAACATTGTTGTTATTTTCATTGGAATTGCATTAAACTTGTTAATAATTTAGGGGGAACTAACATTTTAATGATGTAGTTGTCAGCTGAACTGTGTTCCCCAAAAAGATATGTTGAAATTCTAACCAACTGTATCTCAGAATGTGACCTTATTTGGGAGTAGGGTCGTTGCAGATGTAATTAGTTAAGATGAGGTCATGCTAGATTAGGGTGGGCCCTTAATCTGGTACCTGTTGTTCTTACAAGGAATTCAGCCTCATGACTACTGTAACATAGAAATACTGCCTGCATGTTTCCAGCTTGCTGGCCTGCCCTCACAATCATGTGAACTAATTCCTTAAAATAAATATGTGTGTGTTCTCAGGACTGACAGAGATGTATTTTCCTATCCGAAAAGATGTGATGTGATGTCTTGTCATTTGTCAAATCTATTTCTGTGTCTTTTAGGTCTGTTTCAAAGTCGAACATTGTTTTCTATATCCGTATGCTGCCTAAAGGACAGCAGGCTAGATATAAAATTCTTGGCTTGTACTTTCTTTCCTTGGGTTTCTCGAAAATGCTGCTCTGGGCCGGGCACGGTGGCTCACGCCTGTAATCCTAGCACTCTGGGAGGCCGAGGCCGGAGGATCGCTTGAGGTCAGGAGTTCGAGACCAGCCTGAGCAAGAGCGAAACCCCGTCTCTACTAAAAATAGAAAGAAATTAGCTGGACAACTAAAAATATATAGAAAAAATTAGCTGGGCATGGTGGCGCATGCCTGTAGTCCCAGCTACTCAGGAGGCTGAGGCGGTAGGATTGCTTGAGTCCAGGAGTTTGAGGTTGCTGTGAGCTAGGCTGATCCCATGGCACTCTAGCCCGGGCAACAGAGTGAGACTCTGTCTCAAAAAAAAAAAAAAAAAAAATGTGCTGCTCTGCTCTGCTCTTGCGGTACTTTGTGTGTTACTCTTGAGAAGCCTGATGCCAGTCAAATTTTCTTTTTCATGTAAGTAGTTTGACCTTTGTCTGGAAGCCCTGAGGATTTCCTCTTTGTCTTAAAAGTCTAAAATTTTATTAAGATGTCTCAGAGTTGATTAATTCAGGTCAATTTTCCCAAGCACACAGTGAGCCCCTTCAATATGTAGATTTTTTTTCTCTTATTTCTGGAAAGTTTCGTTGGATCAGAGTTTTAAGAAATTAACTCCCAACCATCCTTCTCTTGCAGTTGCACCACTGTCCACTGAGCACGTAGCGGGGGCAGTACTGCCCGCGCCTCCACAACACGCTGCATCAACTAGAACTTTGCTTTACCTTGGCATCATTTTGGGAAAAAAGAAAAACCTCTTTTCCATGATTGAAAAAAAAATTAGTTCTCTTCCATTGTTTTCTTCAGGGATTCCAATTATATGTGTTGGAGTTTTCTTGGGTATTTTCCATTTCAACCACTTTTTCTCTAACCCTTTTTACTTATTTACCTGCTTTCCATTTTCTTTGTTTTTCCCCCTGTCTTTAGTCAGTGTCCTTTATTAAATCTTCATTTGAATCTCTTCTCCTGTGGGTGACATACTTTATTCATTCTGGGATGGTTGTCTTTTCCTTTGAAGGCAATTTCTTTCCTGAGTTCAATCAACTCCCATGCCCTTCAATCAACTCTCTACCTGCTTTTGGCCCATTTCCATTGTTGGTTTTTACATTTCTGATTTTAGGATTTTTATATTTAAAAACATGTTTGAGGTTTGGATTTTTGTATTAGAGTTTTCTTCTGCTTCATGGTTGGCTTTTATGGGGAGAACTTTCATTAGCAGATTCTTACTTTGTTTTCTTCTTAAAGTAGCTATGCATTAAGTTGATTTAATTTTTTTCCTACCCTTAGGCATCTTGTGGACAGAGTTTCTAGTTCCTAATAAATTGCATTATCTTTTTCCTCTCAAAGAGGAAATAAGGTTGGTGCCAGACAAGGTGGGGTGGAGGGACAGGCAGGTGATCAGCTGGGACAGTCTTTTATTTTTAATTTCAAATCCATGGTGGACCAGTATTTTTGTAAACTACAAATAAAAATGAATTATGCTGAAAATAAAAATTTTAAAATGACATAAAAACACAGGCCCAATTGTTTTATTATATTTAACAGACTAGACTGTATTTTAAATAATCAGAAGAAACAAGAAAAAAATAAAAACTAGTCTTTGAAAGTATATATAGGAGATTAAGAGATAATCAGGGCCAGGCGCAATGGCTCAGGCCTGTAATCCCAGCACTCTGGGAGGCCGAGGCAGGAAAATCGCTTGAGGTCAGGAGTTTGGGACCAGCCTGAGCAACAGCGAGACCTTATCTCTACCAAAAATAGAAAAACTTAGCCAGGCGTGGTGGCACGTGCCTGTAGTCCCACTACTGGGGAGGCTGAGGCAGGAGGATTGCTTGAGCCCCCAGGAGTTGGAGGTTGTAGTGAGCTATGATGATACCATGGCACTATAGCTGGGGCAACAGAGTGAGACTCTGTCTCCAAAAAATAAAAATAAAAAATCACTACTCATAATGTTGTCATTCCACAAATGTAATTAAAGTTATGAATCAAAGCAATTTCCCCATATGAAATGCCTATGCACACACTTTGAATAAAAACTGCGTATATCAAGAAAGTTTTTAATGTGACAAATGAGCTTGGTTGCTTGTTAACCTATCTAATTTAGGTTGGATTGTTGACAGTGCTACATGCAGGGGATGATACATAGCTAAAGTAGTTCTATGTTTTGTCTTAATAACATAGAGTAGAGAAACTAGTCTCACAGAGGTATGTTGACAGGATGGAAGGAGATATTTTAAAGTAATTCACCAAGCTCAGGATATTCATTTTTAATTTTCATCCAAAATAAAAAGCAAGTGATGATTTATTCTCAAAATATGTCTTCAAACCTTTATCCTGTTCCAACCATTTATGATGTAAAAGTTAGAGTTAAATATAAATTCTGGATTTTATATACTGTTGGGTAACAGTTGGCAAACTAACCTTAAAATATCTCCCATGATGACATGGTTTTGTTGCGCATGACTAGGTTGCAGGTTGTTCTATAGGTGACTCACCATGCAAGCTTTGCAATACCCAAACTGGTCTGTACCTTGATCAATGAGATGAGTCCATTGATGTGTTTGGATATCATGGAATGTCAAATTGCTATAAAAATTTCTGAACACTGATCTCAATTTTTGTAATTACATGGCAGATTGGCAACAGTCTACATGCCATACTTTGAGTAGCACGCTTGGTCCATTGGCAAGTTATTGCAACTCTTCTTCTATCTTCAGGGATACAGGGGTTTCCGTGATGAGTGAGAAACTAGCTGAGGTGTTAGCTGAAGCTAAAGTGAACATTGAAGGAGTAGACCAAAAACGTCATAAAATCTAATCATGGCCTTGTTATCTTTTGAAGTAACAAGAACATCTACCCCAATTCTTTCCTCATTTTGTCACATATGTATTTATATATTCCAACTGACACCACTTTTTCTCCCCCCCCAATCTCTCTCCTCATCACATAAAGGTTTGCTTGTGGTTAATTAAAAATTAGTTGATAGGCCAGGTGAGGTGGCTCATGCCTGTAATTCCAGCACTTTGGGAGGCTAGGGAGGGAGGATGGCTTAAGGCCAGGAGTTCAAGACCAGCCTGGGCAACACAGTGAGACCCTGTCTCTACAAAAATTTTAAAAAAAGTTTAGTCAATGAATATGTGGTGCCAGAAAGTAAAGAAGTGCTCAAAAAATAATGGGATGTGTCAAAAGGACACAGGAGCCAACTTAAAGGGGCTCCCGATGGCCAAATATGGGACAACTGAGCAACAAATGATAGTAATAGATTATATTGCAGAGATTAAAACAAATATCCATGAGTTTATGCTGATATAAATAATGGAATAAATGGGGAGAAGGAAAAGCTCTTCTTTACAGCAGAGCTCCAATTAATACAGAAGGAATGGTGGAAACAGAAAATCACTATTTATCAAATACCACAGTAATGATTGTTCCAGGAAAAGAATCATCAATGGAAGCTAAAATTAATGGGTGAAAGTATGATAAAAACTGGGATATAAACATAGTCTTAAAGTGTCTAATTACAAAGGAAAACAGTCACTTTATAGGGGAAAAACCTGGCAGACACAACCTTAACCAAAGTTAACATCACCAAAAGGGAGAAATTGACATTATCTGCTTCCTGATAATGGACACGCCACCACCACTTCAGTGGTATTCTTCCCAAAAATGCATAACCTGAATTTAATCATGAGCAAACATCAAACACCCAAATTGAGGAACAATCTGTAAAATAACTAGCCAATATTCCTCAAAAGTGAACTGCTGCAGATTAAAGGAAACTAAGGAAACATGACAACTAAATGCAATGTGTGCTCCTGGACTGGATCCTGGTCTAGTAAAAGGAGATTAGCAGGCCAGGCACTGTGGCTCATGCCTGTAATCCTAGCACTCTGGGAGGCCAAGGAAGGAGGATTGCTTGAGGCCAGGAGTTCGAGACCAGCCTCAGCAAGAGCCAGACCCTGTCTCTACTAAAAATAGAAAAAATTAGCTGGGCATGGTGGCACATGCCTGTAGTCCTAGCTACTCGGGAGGCTGAGGCAGGAGGATCACTTGAGCCCAGGAGTTTGAGGTTGCTGTGAGCTATGATGACAACGCTGCACTCTACCCAGGGCGACAGAGATAGACCCTGTCTCAAAAAAGAAAAAGAAAAAAAAGACATTAATAGACGATTGGCAAAATTTAACCAACATTTACCTATTGCTTGCAAGCAAGAAACTGGCTAGTACATCTCAATGGCACAATCTTGGGTCCAGAGTTCCTTGAATTTAATACCATTATTATAAGTATTCACTCACAAACCTTGTAACATGTTCCGCCACTGAATGCTGATTTCACAAACCTGGTATATTACCATCTCCATTATACAGATTAAAAACTTTGATTCAGAGAGATTAAGGGATTTGCCCAAGATCGTTCAGCTAGTAAGTGGTGAAGCAGTGAACTGAATTCATCTGTATGACGCTTGATGCATTTTCATCACAATGCTTCTTACTGATGGCCTTCTCTGACAAGTCTTTTTTTTTCCCCAAGAAACTACTGAATATTCAGTCATTCTGTCATGGAAAGGCTAGAAAGAACTACCTAAGTCCAAGGTTAGAAGGCTTAATGACACTGCATGACTCAGTAGGCATGGCCATTGATCCCAGTTCCTACATTGGAAATTGTTGGTTTTATCATCCATTAAAAAGTTATGGCTTCCATATTACTTGGTATCAAGAAAAATGGATTCAGATTATCATTCCTCCAAAAAAGATCTAGTCAAAGAAAATAAAAATCAATTCTATATTATTCCTAATAGAATTGGGCCATAAACAATATCTACCACATATGGAATCTCAGATATTTTATAAGCTTAGTCTACCAATTCAGTGTAAAGTGATGGAGCTTTCTCTTTGCAATGTCAGTGGAATAGTCTGCTGCGAGTCTGCCTTCCCTGCCCCTCACACAAATCTCAACACTGTGATTTATGTTCCTGAACAAATTAGACTTAAGAGCAAATCATCAGCAACAGGTATAATAATCTTGGCAGAACATTTATTTTAATTAATTGCCTTCTGCCTAACACAGATAGAAGGATGCTGATGCCATTTACCCTACAAGGATTAGTGCTATCATGTAATTAATTTTTTTTCTTCCCCTAGAACTTAAAGTCTCATCAGTTTTAAATTACAAAGGTATTGGTTTATTTCATATTTAATCATAACAATCTAACTTCTATGGCAATGTTTATAGAAGAAAATTATGAAAGAAAAATGGATTCCAGCTACTCTGTGCCTTTATAGATTCTTGTTGCCTAAACATAGGCCCTGTTGGGTTCCATGTGGGTCAGAGTGGTAACTGTTTCAGGACTAGGCAGCTGAAAAAAAACCCTCACTTCCAGAGACTTGGCAGGGGGAGGGGTAGAGGAGTGATTTTTAGAACAGCGTAGCTTTTCTTCCTTGTGAAGTTGAGTATCAGCTTCCCCATTATTTATACTTCGGCCAGAAGCAAAAAGAAAACAATTTCCCTCCACTCTATGGAGATTTAACATTATAATTATCAAGGGCATCTTGCAACAAGTAGCAAAAAATGCAACTAAGTAGACTCCATCTTCTCAAACCTGCCAAACTCAGTGTTACTTAGAAATGATTTGATGATCTTTGGAAAGAAGAGGTAGAAAGAGCTAATACTAAACCTAAGGGGAGGTTCCCAGGGTCAGGGCTGCAATACTCATACTAAAATAATTTTGCTACATAATCATGAAATTAAAAATTCTAACATGTTTTTTAAGAAATAAAATCATAACCATAAGCCTTTACCTTAGACAGTCCTTCACATTCTAACCAATTAGTTGCTTATACATCTTTAAAAATGTTTAGGAAAATTTAACCCTTTCCTACATAAAGTCAAGTGTAACTTTATCATACATGGTAATTAAAATGCCTTCCTTATACTGTTACTGAATCTCAGGAGGCAGTGAGAATAAACAAATGTAAAAAAAAAAAAAAAACCCAGCATGAATCCAATTAGTATAACAAAATAGCCAATCCTGATGAAATAAAAGCCTGTTTAGTTAGGTTTTTATAATGTAAAATAGACTTAGTATTGAAACGACACAAATTTGGAATCATTGACTTTATTTGTCACTCTTTAAAGACACTGGTCCACTTCCACATGAAAAGTAGAATTCATCCACTTCCACTTAATATTCTATAGAATGAGGTTGTACCACAAACCATAGTAACTTACACAGGGAAAAAGTTACTGAAATAAACATTTTATATTCATGCCTCAAGATGTCCCCCAAAGATTTGTTTTTGTGTGTACAATTAAAAGCATCTATACTCCACAAAGCTACTCTCTTCTCAGATCAATGTAGTATTTTTAATATCCATATTAGACCATATGGATCACCGGACTTGCAGAAGGTTAAAAAACAGCTATCCTCTGTCAATCAGATACAGTTCCAAAACTAAGCGATTGTATAAGCACATCCATATTCTAGGGCTGCTCTAAATTAAACATCTTTTCTCTTGTTTCAGAGATATTTACATCAAATTAAGACATTTACAAATGGTTCATAGTATACAACAGCCCAAATACAATTTTCACCTATCCTATGTAAGGAAGTTAGGCATTTATAAGAGTCTCTAATAAATTCAGTGCACTTTTCCAACATAAATAACACAAGCTATTCTAAGCATTTTACATTTCTTTCAGTGCATATTTCCAAATTTATTAAATGGAATGAAATTATGTTATTAAATGGCTATATCATAATATTTGAGCATATTATGGAATCTATATCACACAGTTCAATTCACATCAACACTATAATTCACTCTAAAAAAAACATCACAGGCACACACAAAATAGAGAACAAAATTTGCTTTTTTTTTTATAAATTTAAAGTATACTATCTACTTTAAATCACACTATCTACTTTAAATCTACTTTAAGAGATATATTTTAATAAAACAGCCAAATTTGAAACTCCTTTTCTAAGTTTGGCATAAGGAAAGTTCAATCCATTCGAATCTTCTGGTTTGTCATCCTATAAATGATGCTATCATATCCAGGATCCATGTTCCAAATATTGTAAGAGGTGATAATCACAGCCAAGGCCAAGGCGATCATTATCCAAAGTACCATGTTGAAAACCACTGAATAGTCAAAATTATACTTATATGCAAGGTTGTAGGGACTTGCTGTGTTTTTCTATAAAGACGACAAGAAAGAAAAATGAAGAAGGAAGAATCTTAGGAAATTATCCCAGTTTAGTAGCTATGATTCATTTGTCTAACAAACATTTATTCCTAAGTGGAATAAGAGCTACTTATACTAGGAGAAACCAAGCCCTAAGGGGAGCCTTTTTGGACCAGATACTTGGCGCTGTTGGTAGAAGTAAAGACCAGTCCAGCTGCTTGAGAAAGTTTGGCAATACCTAAAAAAGTTGAAGGTGTTCATATCCTGTGATCCAGTAAATCCGAGGGAAAATTTCTACATGTGTACCAAGAGACATGTACAAGAACCATCAACAGAATGGATAATTGGGGCATGTCCATATGATGGAACGTACAGCAGTAAAATGACTGAACTATAGCTACATTCATCAGCCTGAGTGAATCTTAAAACCAATACTGAGCAAACAACATAGAAAAATATATACAGTATGATTCCATTTATATAAAATTCAAATACAGGCAAAACCAAACAACATCGTTTAAAGATAAATACATACGTAGTCAAACTAAAGAAAAACAAGGGAATATTAACATCATATTCAGGATAGCAATTACATCTGGATGGGGGAGGGATAAGATAGGGGAGCTTCGAAGGAACAAGTATTCTGTTAAGCTATATAGTACTGTTATTTTTATTCTTTTGTTTTCTTTTTTTTTTTTTTTCCTTCCTTTCCACTTGTCGCAGAGTGTCTTCCAATCACCAGCTACTGAGCAAGCTGGCAATTGAATGGATACCTCTGCTAGGCTTGCTTTCCCTCCTGTTTCCGAAGCTGGTAGAATACTAGCCACTCTCCAGACGCAATCGCAGGAGGTCTCTCTCTCTCTCTCTTTTTTTTTTAAAGCCTACAGCACCCAGTATTCCCAGGCTGTCTCCCTTTCAAGTACTAACCAGGCCTGACACTGCTTAGCTTCTGAGATCAGGTGCGTTCAGGGTGGTATGGCCATCGAATGTTTTCTTTTTTAAAGAGTCTTGCTCTGTCGCCCAGGCAGTGTGGTGGTGTGATCATAGCTCACTACAACCTCAAACTCCTGGGCCCAAGCGATCCTCCCACCTCAGCCTCCCAAAGTGCTGGGATTATAGGCATGAGCCACCGTGCCAGGTTTATTTTTATTCTTTAAATAGCATTAAATGTTACATACTTATGTATGTATGAGCCACTTCATTTTTTTTAAACAAATGATGCTTCAGCCACATCTTCAATCTTTAAGTTAAATCTGCCAGTCCTGGCAGGGGTGGAAGGGGAGGGTCGAAAGCAGGCCTCTGCAAAGGCACTGTTTGAGAAACTGAATTCATTCCGGCAAAGGCATTGTTTGGGAAATTTCATTCTGGCTAGAAAATTTTAAAAGTAGGAAAATAGTAGGAGATGAAGCTAGAAGCAGGGATGCTATTGAGAATTGGGACTTGAGCCTCTAGGCAATGAGACACTACTGACAAGTTTCAGGCAGGAAGTGAGTGATCAGGTTTGTCTTAAAAAGATAACTGACTGGGCGTGGCAGCTCATGCCTGTAATCCCAGCACTTTGTGGGGGCTGAGGCAGGGGGGCCCAGGCAGGAGGACCGCTTGAGGACAGGAGTTCAAGACCACCCTGGCAACACAGTGAAACCTCATCTCTACAAAACGCACACAAAAACTTAGTTGGGCCTGGTGGCGCGCACCTGTAGTCCCAACTACTTGGGAGGCTAAGATGGGAGGATCACTTGAGCCCAGGAGTTCGAGGTTACAGTGAGCTCTGATCGCATCACTGCGCTCCAGCCTGGGTGACAGAGCAAGACTCTGTCTCCAAAAAGAAAACCCCAAAGCCTTGATGACAATGTGCAGGACAGATGTGGGAAGGGCAGGCGGCAAGCAGGGAGACAGTCAAGTTGGGAGGTGGCAGCAGAGTGGGGTGTGGTGCCTGGCAGTGAGGATGGTGAAGAGAATGTAACCTAGTTCTATTAGTCCCTACAGCCCTAGCACCTGGCATGCTGCCAGCACTCAGTAAACATTTTCTCAAACTCTTCTCTCTCTCTTAAACTAGGGAAGATGGTGGTTTCAACTGGAGGAGAGGATGGGTACAGACACGTGTTTACCTGTGGGTAGCTTAGACACCCTGAAAACCTCTTTGCTTGTTTCTTTTTTTGGTAAACAAGTTCTTTTTTCCCTACCCTATTTTAAACACGCAATTCAATGAATTTTAGTGGTTGCATAGTCATCGCCACAATCTAAATTTAGAACATTCCCATCAGCCTGAAAACTCATGCCGAGGCCTCTTTTTCTCCACGAAGTAGGTGAGGCTGTCAGTACACTGAGTTGCAGGGGGGCACACTGGATATAGGAGAGTGATAAAAGTTGTCAACTTCAAGGTAGTAAGTCAGAGACTGAAATGGTATTCCAAGGAATGTCTGGTACCAGCTTCCCATCTCAAAGTGTTCGTTTTGGTCTATTATGTTTAACAAAAAAGAAATCTTAAGACTTTTGATTGCATATGTAAAGTGTTACTTCACTAGCCTGTAGATAAAATCCAATGACGTTACCTGATTCTTGCCCCTCTCTACCTATACAATAAGTTGAGAAACTACTTTCTAATAAATTCAACTTATCCATTAAAGCAGCTGATTCCTAAATTCAATCTAACAAGTCAGAGAAAACAAACTAATTCCGCTCTGCAAAACTAATTTCTCAAAGAAACTGCTACGACTGGGACCTTTTTCAAACTGGTACACTTTTCTCTGGAGTCCAAAATTAGCAGGCCTAACACGGCAATGCCAAAACAATCTAGTACTTAAAAGTTTTCCCAGTAAATTCAAATCTATCTTTTAAAAAAGTTCTTCTGTTTTGACTCCTTCTATTTCTTTAATCAGTTTAATTTAAACCATTATTTTATGGCTTATACCCACATCTTATTATCTGAAGCTCTCGGGGATCTAATTTTGCCCTTTGCTGCTTTAGCTAATTCGCACTCATGGTGGATTGGCTCTGCCCATATTTTATAATTTTTTTGAGTTCATGTGTGGGGAGTCTAGCTGTGGGGGTCCTCCTCCTGCTGTGGCTTGTACTGATGGCGTGTCCTGCCAGAGAGGTTTTACATTTTCTTCTGCTCGGCACCAGAGAGGTCTTACTAGCCTGGAATCAGGTTTTCTATTAATTTCTTGGCTGGGGGCTTCCTAGAACTCGCAGTAATGTAAATTTGAGCCCCAAACCAACATGAAGGTAGCCCTGGGGTTAAGAATTCCCTGAAAGACACCCCCGCTCCCAACACATACACCCACCCCCCAGAGACCAAGTTGCTTTTCTGTCTCCTTTTGCTGGCGGGCCGATTATTTTCTAGTCTACCCTCTCACTGAGGATGCAGCCCTTTCAGGGTCCCCAGCTTTATCTGGAGGTATCAGTTTCAATCCCCTACATGCAGGGAGCCAAAGGCCTCTTGGTAATGCAACTGGCAAATGTCCTTAGGGCAGCCTGCCTACTACATTCGGGTTGCTCTCCTTCATGTACTCTGTAAAAGAATTTCCCTTGCTTTCTTTCTTTCTTTTTTTTTTCTCAAGACAGGGTCTCATTCTATTGCCCGGAGTAGAGTACAGTGTCATCGCATCATAGCTCACTGCAGTGCTCAAATGCCTAGGTTCAAGCGATCCTCCTGCCTTAGCCTCCCAAGTAGCTCAGACTACAGGCGTGCGCCACCACGCCTGGCTAATTTTTCTGTTTTTTGTAGAGACAGAGTCTCGCTATCTTGCTCAGACTTGTCTCCAACTCCTGGCCTCAAGTGATCCTCCCACCTCAGCCTCCTAGAGTGCTAGAATTACAGGCGTGAGCCACTGCACCCGGTCTCCCTTATTTTCTTGAGAGCTGAACTAGGCATTTTTAAAAAGGTGTTTATTTTAGATGTTTTATGGTGGGAAATTTTGGGGGGTTGTCTAGCCTGCCATGCTGTCTTAAACAGAGGTCCTTCCAGCCCAATTCAATTTAGGATGACACAATCTCAAACCAGTCATCTCTTGACTATCTTAAATAGGCACTGGCTTCAGCCTTACTCCAAGTCCCACACTTCGGTCAGTAAAACTGAGCAGGGTGGGGGCTGCAAATGGGTCCAAAAGGGAGTGTATATAAATGACTAGGTATCAGACTCCAGCAAGTGACGAAGCCAACCATTAAGTCATGTTCTTGGCCACATGACGTTATGGAGCATCTATACTACTCCTTTCCATCACCCCCCCCCACCAAGTTTTCCTGCAGCTGTATGTATGTATGTATATGTGCACGTACACACACACACACACACACACACATACATGTTTTACCATGGCCAGCAACCTTGCCCTGAACTCTCTAAATGCTCAAAATCGAACTAAGATCCATACCAAAAAATCATTGAAGTAAATCAAAATTATAAAGAGGTATATGTAGAGGACCCCAGAAAATGAGGTACTATGCCACAAAGACGGTGTCCCTCTAGAAAAGCAAGAGTCCACAGGATGCGAAAGCCACACCACTCCCTCACATTAGCTTCTGATATCTCCTTGTATACACCAATATGCGAATTATCTTATTGGCTTTGACAGATTTACTTTGATCCCTAACTCAGATTCTTGCA
The DNA here is from genome assembly GCA_004363605.1 of Indri indri. Lineage (NCBI taxonomy): Eukaryota > Metazoa > Chordata > Mammalia > Primates > Indriidae > Indri > Indri indri. The sequence continues at coordinate 27,128 of RJWJ010009662.1, read as the reverse complement.
TTATCTGATTACAGCCCGAAAGAACTGAGTATCACTGGCAAAACACACACACGTACCTATGTGAATAATAAACCTATGTTTTAACTGAAACCGTTTCTCAAATTTACTGACTGCTCATTCCTGTCACCCATAGGTGATATAGGATTTAGTTTTCTAATAAAAAGTTAATTTTATAGTTTTAAAGCCGGATCTAAAAATATACTCACTGTTTGTTTTGTCTCAAGGATAGTCCTTGTCTTCCTCACAAGGGATGTGTCAAATGACTTGACGGTCACTAACTCCACCACTGCATTTCCACCATAAAGATTGTACATGTCATCTGCAAACTGAAAGTTAGTTATGAACATTATTATCAATCTCGAACCATACTTTTTTCATTTTTCATTTTTTAATCAACCGATGAAAATTGTCTCTATTGTGTACAACATATTCTGAAATATGTATACATTGTGGAATAGCTAAATCCACACTAATTAACATATGCATTACTTTACTAATTTTTTGTGATGAGTCAAATACATATTAAAATTATTTGTAAAGCTTCTGTGCAGCTAGAAGAACATACATTATGTCTCAAAATAGGCAAGTCTTAAAGGTTTGATTATGTTAAAATGTTCGGAAAAGTGTTAAGCTTTAACATATATTCAAATACTTAAAATACAATTACTTTAAGAAGAGACTGAATTTATCAGCGTATAAATTGGGGGAAGGGAAGTTGGAAAGAAAAATGAAGAAATAATCACAAACCTCTACAAAGATTTAAATAGGAGGCCTCACTGAAGAGTGGCAGGTGAACAACTTCAAGGGCAGAGGAGAACTAGCATTTATTATGCATCTACTAAATGTCTGGTACTGTGTTAGGTGTTCTACTTCGATTATCTCATAGTGTTTAATGGGTACAGAGTTTCAGTTTGGGAAGATGAAAAAGTTCTACAGAAGAATGAAGGTGATGGTTGCACAACATGCCAACTCAATTCCACTGAACTATACACTTAAAAATGGTAAGTTTTATGTTATATATATTTTGCCACAATAATAACAAAAAAATAGTGTGCTAGAGTTACCAGTCCTTTCCTGATGCTGCCTCCCAGCATTAGGAAGAGATATCCCAATATACACCTTTGACCTTATGCATGCTTGGCCACCATAGTTAGAAGACCCTCAAAGAAGGCAAGCAAGACTTTAACCAACATTTCGCAAAGCAGATTTTTCCATTAAGAGGCTGTAAGTGAAATGGTCATACTCCAATCTCTCATATCACATGGATATTTACCTTTTCCAGAGCATCAACAAGGATCTTAGAAGCATCTCTGAATTGTTCAGAGTCTTCTCCATAACGTTTCCCAATTTCATCCAAACCTGCTAGCTCCAGTGAATATAAATCAGGAGAATGATCCTTGGCTAGATGCTTATGACGAGACAACTTTGGAGAACAAACAAACAAAACGTAGCGGATAAAGTAAGATGTCAAACACAGCCAGTTTAAGTTTTATGCTTAACTAAACTAGGCTAAACATAACTATACCAACGTGCCACAACATATAAATAGTCTAAAATGGTGGCAAATGGAACTAGTTTAAATGGGAGTTTCTAATAAAACAAATCCAACACAAATCTCATTTTTAGGAGCAGTACAGGACTCCCTGAATATTTGATAAAAGCTCTTAACAAAATTCCTTAATTTTAAAAACTCACATATGGGCCAGGGTATGAAAGAACAGATTGGTTGGACCAGTTTGTTCCCAGGAATGCATGGGCCATCAGTGGTCAGAGAGTAGATACCTGCCATATGGTCCTCCCAGACCACCTTACAGGGCCCCCTATACTTCCAGACTCCCCAAACCAATTCCTACTGAAAAAGTTTGGGAAACAACTTCAAAAGACAGAAAACAGGTGAGAATTTCTATTTCAGTCACAAGGATGATTTTTTTAACGCATTAACTGCCAATGTGAGTTGTCTTTAACGCATGCTAGTTTTGAGCCCAGGGCCTCGTGAAGCACATGTAAATCACACATCTCTGCCCTGGGAGCCGCATGAACTATTTTTCAAGTTGCATATAACTCTATAACTCACACACAGAAAACAATAAAAAATAACAAATTTTTTCATTAAATTAGAAAGGGTCATTTTGTTTTCAAAGTTTTTATTCTATTTTCATAATAAAACACTACTTCCCCAAGGAAATTTTTTTTTTCTGGTGTGGCAGTCAATGTGTTAAAAATCATTCACCAAAAATATACCTTTCAGACAGATTTATTCCCTTCTTGACTTGGCTGATAGTATTATTAGTACAAACTGTTATTTCTATTTTACACTCAAAGATATAGAAATTAAGTCTTAATGTCTGACAAGAAATCAACAGTCGGGCTGGGCGCGGTGGCTCACGCCTGTAATCCTAGCACTCTGGGAGGCTGAGGCGGGCGGACTGTTTGAGCTCAGGAGTTCGAAACCAGCCTGAGCAAGAGCAAGACCCCGTCTCTACTAAAAATAGAAAGAAATTAGCTGGGCAACTAAAAATATATAGAAAAAATTAGCCGGGCATGGTGGCACATGCCTGTAGTCCCAGCTACTCGGGAGGCTGAGGCAGAAGGATTGCTTGAGCCCAGGAGTTTGAGGTTGCTGTGAGCTAGGCTGACGCCACGGCACTCTAGCCCAGGCAACAGAGTGAGACTCTGTCTCAAAAAATAAAAAAATAAAAAAAAAGAAATCAACAGCCAAGTTAGGACTACATCCAGGGTTTTCTTATTCCCAGGCTTGTCTTCTTAGAGGATATACTATCTCTCCGAAAAGTAAAAATGTAAACTAATTTGACTATGAGATGTGTTTAAAATTCCCACCACCACCATTAATTTCTCAGTTTTCATGGGATCATAAATCTAGGGCATACTTAATCAAACTATTCAACTGGCTTCACTATCATCCAAGGATTCTCTAGGAAGCAAAATAAATGGAACTGAAAAATTAGAGCATTCTACTTACCAAACTTGAAATATCATGTAGTACTTGTAGTTCAGAAAGAAAGAGCAGGTCAACCTTCAAAGAGCCAAAAGAAACGAGCATTCCTTTAAATGCGCGTCAGAGATCTATATTTGCCATTTACCAAGTAAAGGATAGGATATTACAAATGTCAATCACATAAGTGAATTTATATAATTTTTCTTCATTTGGTAGGTTCACTTCAATTGAAAATGCATATAACACATCGTTTCCTAGCAAAAAGGTGACGGACATTCCCTACCATAGTGACTACCACTAAATGGCTGCATTTTTGATAAAAACCATGATAAAGGCCAGGTGCGGTGGCTCATGCCTGTGATCCTAGCACGCTGGGAGGCCAAGGCAGGAGGATAGCTTGAGCTCAGGAGTTCGAAACCAGCCTAAGCAAGAGCGAGACCCCGTCTCTACTAAAAATAGAAAAAATTAGCCGGGCGTGGTGGTGCACACCTGTAGTCCTGGCTACTGGGGAGGCTGAGGCAGGAGGATTGTTTGAGCCCAGGAGTTTGAGGTTGCTATGAGCTAGGCTGACACCATGGCACTCGCCTGGGCAAAAGAGTGAGACTCTGTCTCAAAACAAAAACAAAAACAAAAATAAAACAACCATGATAAAGCATCCAAATTCTACAGTGGTTTTCCCTCAAGACATCAGGATATCCTAGCACAGTGCAATGAGATCCTGCCAATGGCCCAGTTTGCTCACTTCCCTTGAACACTTTACATATAGGAGAATAAAGATAGTGGTCCTGGTCATCCATATCAGATAAAGACTGGTGAGGCTGCCACTAAGGTGGCATGCCATGTGGTTAAGAGGGTGCATGGGCAGGTGGTGAAGCTGAAAGACAAGAGTCAAAAGGACAAGAGGCACTGGGTGTGGTGGCTCACCCTGTAATCCCACACTTTGGGAGGCCAAGGTGGGAGGATCACTTGAGGTCAGGAGTTCAAGACCAGCCTGGGCAACATAACAAGACTCCATCTCTACAAAAAATTTTAAAAATTAGCCAGGCATGGTGGCATGCGCCTGTAGTCCCAGCTACTCAGGAGGCTGAGGTAGGAGAATTGCTTAAGCCCAGGAGTTTGAGGCTGCGGTGAGCTATGATCACATCACTGCAGTCCAGCCTGTGTGACAGAGTGAGACCCCGTCTCTTTAAAAAAAAAAAAAAAAAGAAAAAAGTAGGGATGACTCCCTCCACTGTAGTATCTAGGGATGGATGAGAAAAATGTGGCAACATGACAGCAGGGGCAGTGAACAATGGCTCCCACGTTATCAGATCTACACAGCTCCACCAAGCAGACACTGTGATTTCTAGCCCGACAGGTGGCAACCTTCATGCTAGAATGTGATACTATTTACTACAGCTCAACTCACAAAAACAATCAGTTTACTGATGCAATTCATAAGAATATTACACTGAAGGAAAGAAGAATCTACTCCAGCAGTAAATCTGCAATAGTTTTCATTTTCTAAAATTTCAAAATTTCTTAAGATTTCAAGTAGCATAAAGAGTGGGACATGAACGATTTTCATTTATTCAGTCAACAACTGCACTACTCACTTCGTTGTTCCTACTCAGAGAATTGAGGGGAAGTGAATTGAGAACGGAGTTTTCTTGAAACAGGCGATTACGGAGCTGTCGTAATGTGACTGAGAGGTCTTCGAAAACTGAGTTTGCCTTCCCTACCATATACACTCTCTGCAAGAAGAGAGTAATTTTAAGTTACTCACATTCTACAGATTAATTCCAATACACAGAGGTCTGACAGCATTTCTCGTAAAATTAGTTTTACATTTTCATAATAAAATTACATTTCATAATAAATTTTCAAATTATGAAAGTTTTTTTTTTAAAGCATCTTAAGTCAGAACGTTATCACTTACTTCCTCACTGGGAGCCAACTGCAAAACTACAGGAGTTTCCTCAGAAAATAACGAGTGAATGGAATTCGCAACACTGTCAAGACTAAAAGGAACTGCCTGAAATTTAAGAGTAAGATCGCAATTATTATCTGAACCAAAGTGGGAAGAGAAATCATTCAGATGGCATTTTAAAAGGAGCCTAAAAGAAAAAAAGGCACCAGCATTTTCTATGGAAATTTAAAAGACCCAAATCATTTCCAAACACAAAGAGCCCTTTTGAGAGAACGGCTCAACAAATGTTCACAAATGGATGCGCTTACGTAA
>RJWJ010009662.1:0-21851 GCA_004363605.1 Indri indri | reverse complement strand
GGAATTTCTGTATCTATATGACTTGAAATTCTAATTAAAACAGCTGGCCAATCAAATGGAAGCTTCATTAACTAGAATTCTAAGACATTCTGATTTTTATATTTTGTGGGGTTTACCCTCTGAGCCTTACATGTCATTTACCATCTTCTGCCAGGAAAAGTATTATGAGCAGCCAATCAGGGTCAGGGAATAAAATGAGCTCTTTTCACAGTTTCTCCTCATGTAAAATGAGGTTAGTCTGTTTTAAAATGTTTACTTTTGGATTATATGCTAATAATAAATATCTTGAAATGGCATTTTGGATTTTTATATATTTATTTTAAAGGAAATCTACAATGATTTTCACAGAAATCACATAATAAACTACTTAAATACTCCTTGTGAAAACAATCTGCCTTTGATCTTTATTGTTCCCTTCCTTCCACTTTAGGGGCATTTACTCTGAAAATCTGGTTTCTTTAGCTCATTAGTTTTCAATCTTAAACGATCTAAATTGTCTAACATGCGCATTGAAGGCTATAAACCTCCCTTTTCTTACCACATTAGCTGCACCTCACAATTTTTTTTTATATATGGTACATTCATTGTTTTTCAGTTCCAAATAATTTAGAAATTTCCATAGTGATTTCCTCCTCAAATCACAAATTTAGGAAAACATTTATTCCAACTATCTTTTCTTGTTGACTTTTTTCAAAAAATTAATTTTTAAGAGTCAGATATATAGACAGTTTAAAGAAACAAATAGTTTTATAAGACATTTTATGAAAGATAAGTTTACCCCTCCCCTCATTTCCCATTCCTCTGAGGCACTCACTTTCAAATCCTTTATTTCCTTTTTTTTTTTAACCACCATTTCTAAATAAGATGCTTAAATTACTACATCTTGATTTTTTTCAATTTTAGGCATTACCTATTTACCATCCATTATAGAAAATGAGGATTTAGTTCTCTCACATCACCAACCACGTCCCCATCCACTGCCCCATATATGCTTTGTTTCCATCTCTCTACCCTCCCGATAGTTACATCAGAATTTTCACTGGATCAGGATCGTTTCATTGCTATGACTACATAAATAATATTCTCAGCCTAGCTTCATACTATACAATCCCTGCTTTTCCTTTTTTTGCTCTTCTGGTACACGATGGCAATGATAAGAAATCTGCTTTCATTCTACTCTCATTCCTTTGAAATGACATGTCTTTTCTCCCTGATAGCTTTTAAGATTTTCCATTTCCTTGATGATTCTTCAATTTTGCTATATCTAGGTGTTGATTTGGCTTTAGCCTACTGGATGATGTTCAATATGCTTTAAATCTGAGGAGTCATATCTTTTGCTTGTTTTTACCATTTCCAAATACTTTTTATTTTTAACTGATAAAAAATAATCGTATGTATTTGGGGAGGTACAATGTGATGTTTTGATATATATTTACAGTTTTGATATATGTTTACAACGTGGAATGATTGAATCACACTAATTAACAAATCTGTCACCTCACATACTTATCTTTTTGTGGTGAAAACATTTAAAATCCACTCATTTAGCAATTTTGAAATATACAATGCATTATTTATTATAGTCACTATCCTACGCAATGTATCATTAAAGTATGATTCAGCAATCCCACTTCTGGGGATATACCCAAAGCAACTGAAATCAGTGTTGCTGCAGCACCATTCGCAACAGCTAAGATACGACGCAATGGAGGTGTCCATCATCAGATGAATGGGTAAAGAAAATGCGGTATATATGCACAATGAGATGCTATTCGGCCTTAAAAAGGGGGGAAATCCTGTCATTTGTTAACATGGATAAACTTGGAGGACATTATGCTAAGTGAAAATAAGCCAGACACAGAAGGACAAATACTGCATGACCTCACTTACAAGTTGAACTCACAGAAGTAGAGAGTAGAATGATGGTTAACAGAGGCTAGGGGAGAGAGGGGTGGATGGGAAAAGGGGAGATGTTGATCCAAATACATTCTTAAGATATTATTTTATTATTATTTTCAGATTTAACTACATTGTGGTCAGAGAGGATAGTTTATGTGATACTGATTTTTTACTGTTTGTTGCGATTCGCCTTGTGGTCTAGTACATGGTCGTTTTTTGTAAGCAGGCCATGTGTGCTTGCAAATAATCTATACTAAACCACAGGAAAGTCTGAAAAAAATTTCCAGAAAATCAGCATCGCACAGACCAGTCTTACAATGCAATGAAATCAGAAATCTAAAAATTAGAAATTATTTTTAAAAACCCATACATTTGGAAAAAACACTTCTAAATAACTTACGGGTTAAAGAATCACAATATAAATTATGAAATATTTAGACGTAAATATCAACAAAAGCACCATGTATCAAAAATGCCTTATAGCTGCCTCATAGTTTCTATTCCTTCCTCTTCCACAATTTTAACGTATGTATTTTAAAACCTCTTTGAGATTGTTCTATTATCTGTAGTTCCAGGAGGATGAATTCTGTTTGTTGCACCTGCTGACTTCCTCGTGGCATTTTTTTTTTCCTTCAAGTGCTTTGTAAATTCCACTCGTCTTCCATTTTTCACCAAAGGAGCCCTGGGCTGAAGAGGTGTCCCTCTGGGGTGGGTCATGTGGATTTGGAAAGAACCACTCTACACAACATAAGCCTGTAATTCTGATTTCTCTCAGGGGACTCTTTGAGTCCCACAGCCAAGGGTGGCAAGCCAGTTCCTGTGCTGTAACCCTGAGGCAGCTGGGGTTTCACTAGTCCTCCTCTCAAAAACAAGTTGACAGCATTTCACAGTCCCTGGCTTTGTGCAGGGAATACAATTTCAGTGTCAGCTCCTGCTTGCCACTGTGGTTTCTGAGTTTTCTGTTCATAGCTGGCCCCTGTGTGTACTCCCTCCCCTTCGAGTTTAGTTATGCTGGTAAAAATGTTTTTGTGACACTTTATCCAGCACTTCTACATGCTTGCAGTGGAAGGAGGGCCTCTCACATCGGCTGAGTCACCCGCATGGCCTGAAAGGCCAGTGAAGGAGTACGTGAGCCAGCAAGTAGCCTCCAGTCTCCTTATGCACACAAAGAAGACGTAAAATTCTGAAGGGAAGGTGACAAGACAATGCCCAAGACAATGTCGGCAGGATATATCCTCAATTGTTTTCTCTTTTGGTGGCTCTTTTTTGAGCCTCCAGCTATTATTCTGAGTGGGGCAGTTTCTCTACCTCTTATCTTAGAAAGTACTCTCAATAAATTTGCAATCACCAGGTAAGTTGTTGTTTTTTTTTTTTTAGTGTGTGAAAGGCATGGATGGATTTTATTTATTACCCTATATCTACAATTTAATTTGAGGTAAAATATAAGCAACACATAAAAATGCCTATTTCTGCTACCATGTGATATAACTCTCCATTGTGAATAGTGATAAAGCTAATGAAAACTCTATGCCGTCACATACTCTACCTTTTCACAGCGCTGGTATTTTACAACTCTTACTGTTTGTGAAATCTCAACACGTGTAAGATTCTCCTACAAGTGGCGCAGAATATCAGAGGGTGCAGGATTAGCCTCACTCCCCACACTGTGCCTCGATGTTACAAGAATTAGAAAATGACGCAGGCAATGGCAACCCCGTGGGACTGACCCGAGCTGGAACAGCGCTCTAGAGGACTCCAAGCCACAACGGGTTACAGGACAGTGAGGCTGTAGTGTCATCTAGCTTGCCCAAATCATACCTGATCTTCAACTTCTGGTACACCATGCACTTTATTTGGACGAAAAGTAAAAGTGGAAGAGGTTCTCTGTATATTTCATCTGTAATTCACACGCTGAGATACTGACCTCTGTTAGGTGATCCAGATGGTTTTACTTTTAATTATGATAAAAAACATATGAAACCAGGTAAGTTTTTTAAAAGAAATTGTGTTTTCAAAAGATTTTCAAAAGAAATTGTACATCAAAAAAAGACAAGTGTGTTAAGAATGCAATTCATAATGACAGCTAACAAGAGAAAATTAAAAATGTATCCCTTCATTTTATAATAAATACTCACATTCTCCAAAGGGTATGAGATGACGCTGCCTGGGGGTAGAGCCAGTTTGTCTACTCCCTTCACCATCACCATAACAGTAGCCCGAGGACGATGGAACAGGTTACCCACGGCAAGTCCTGGCCAAGAAAGGTCCTAAACATTGAAAAGCACAAAATGGTGCTTAAGTATCAAGTCAGGAAACTATCTCCCCAATAACATCTAAGTAAGCAGAGTTAAGGGGTTCTGGGATGATGCTGGCAAGGAAAATCCACAGAGAATGTAAACATTTTATTTATGGTATTATAGTAGTTGCAATTTCCTAACCAAGAATGCCAATTTCTACCCTCTTCACTTTCTTTAAATTCTACAGATTTGAAACAAAGTCTAATAGTAAGTCATCTCAAACCTTTTGTGGGAAAATGCAGGCAAGCACACAAAACACAGGTAGTTTTCAAATTCCAGATCGCAAAAACTCTTCTCTTCATGTAGTCATCAACATTTTCTTCCCCCACATCGTTTTTTGCCCTTACCTATAGACAGCATCACTTTTATCTTTTATGGGTGACACAGCAAGACTGTCATTAACATTTCTCTTTAGACTAAGCTCTTTACAAATAAAATAATTCCTGCTGAAAGTAATTCATATTAGTTTACTAATAATTATTTCTCTAGGTTAACAGCCATTTGTAGTCAAATTTAAGGTTATAAAGAACTAGGCACAAATTTCATCCTTAAATGTAAACAAACAATCATGTTCACTTTGGTTGCCAAAAGACTGCAAAGACGTTAGGGGCTCTACCCTTAGGCCTGGCAGCAAAGCAGTTCCAATGAGGACGTTCTGGTTTTAAGGGCGCTCAGGATTGATGATATCTAAAGACTATATCAAAGGCACCAAACTTACAAAGTGGAAGGAGATAATGATAGCAAGACAAGCAAGCTGCATTTCCTTTCTTCTAAGCCCTTAGCTTCAGATCTCTCATACTGAGGGGATCTAGGCCCCTTCCACTACAATAGATTATAACTTCATTCTAGGAAACCAAGGTCCTTGGCTGCTCCTAGGTCACTGACCACACTATTTTTCTAACCTCAAGCAAGATTCATATACATTTTATCATTCACAGCAAATCTATCATCTGTACTTAAAAAATATATAATCCTATTAATAGTAGGAAAGATGCATTCTTTTATATACAAAAAAATTCATTACCGTAATGATTTATAATAATTTGGTTTCAGAAGCCAAGCTTGAAGCACTTATCTAAAATCTCCCGAACTACAAAAGAGCTTTATAACTTTTGTAATCTGTACCAAATGTATCTTATGTTTGTTGCTTTCTTGGGCTATTAGCAGAAATCAACAAAAATGTTCTTAGAAGCAGCTCCAAACGTTTTTTTTAAAAAATACACATACTTCTTTCACAGAGAAGCCCATGGACAACGCAGCCACATCTGGGATTCGCTCTCCTGGTATAGGCCAATTTCCATTTCGGAAAACAACGGACCCTGGTGATCTTAGTATAATAAACTCGTTCCCCAAAACACCTGAGAAGAAAACAGATTAGCAAATGAATTATCAGCATCAAAATCTTTTACACCCACCTTGATGATTATTAAATATGTAAACTAAACTAAAATCTTAAGGCTTACCCCCACCCCCAATGGCTGACTGAATGGACCCCCTCTTGGCCAAAACTAAATTGCCTGCCACAAGGAGGGAGGTCAGACATACCTCATCATGCCCTGCTCCCTTCTTGGGGACATTCTTTGTAACCCATTAACAGGCCTAAGGGTATGCAAGACAAACCTGTAGGTCCCCAATGCACACAACAAATACATGTCCAGTGGGTTGTCTCTGATTAACAGCTCCTTATGTTAAAACATTCCAAGCCTTTAGACAAAGCTTCATGTCTTTAACCAATTACAAGTCAAAGAATCTTTAAACCTACCTGTAAGCCCTCCCCCCCCTTTAGAGATGGCCCACCTTTTCGGGCCAAACCAATGAATGCCTCCCGCGTGTTGATTTATGACTTTACCTGTAACCCTTGTCTCCCTGAAATGTATAAAACCAAACTGTAACCCAACCACAGCGAGTCCACTTGCTCAAGGCTTCCTGGGTGTGGCTCTGGGTCATGATCCTCAAATTTGGCTAAGAATAAATCTCCTTAAAATTATTTTACAGAGTTTGGCTTTTTTTTTTTTTTTTTTTTACCATTGACAGATATAATACATGTTTCCCCAAACTCCACTGACTTAACATACTAAATTATGATTGGATAAAATACTGAATCCTAAACATGAACAAATACTTTTTCAAAGTATCGCTTTAAGAACTTAAGTCCATACATTCTGCTGGAACAAAAGTACAACTATAAGGATTCTTTTAATGATACAGATGCCTTTCTGCAGTGGCCCTTAACAGGGGCATGTGGCAATTTGTCAAGAATTAGAAACCGGTGACATTTCTCCAAAATTTAAAAAGCAAAAAACAAAACCCTGGTACAGGCTAAAAAGGAAAAAAAAATAAACTTGAAATCACTAAATTATTGCTACCATCAACCCTCTCTACAAAAATGCAAATTCATAAAGTTCCTGGTATTTCACTATAAGACTTTAGCAGGTCACTATATCTTAGCATAGGTCACATCTTTCCTTATGTCCCATAGGCAAACCTAGTGTAATGAGGACTGTCAAATAGGGAATTACACGTTATCAGTGGAAATATAAAAACACTTTATACTTTACAAAGTCCACGAAATAATATTTGCAGTTGACATATCAAAAGAGTGAGAAAAGGTATTCTGTAAGGATAAAGTCAACTAGTCTAAGGGTTTGGGGCCTGGGATTAAAAGATGAAGGATGAGAATAATGGGACTATTTTATAAGCCCTCCAGGGCGAAGAATGAGATATTTGGCCTCTTCGCCCATTATGTATTAACCCAGTGATATCTAGGTTACACAGGGACAAGTAATTAATGAAAACTTTTGGGTTCCATGAAAAGATTAGCTCCAAATCCAAAACAAATCTTGGCCAGGGCCAGGCGCGGTGGCTCACCCTTGTAATCCTAGCACTCTGGGAGGCCAAGGCGGGTGGATTGCTCAAGGTCAGGAGTTCGAGACCAGCCTGAGCAAGAGCGAGACCCCATCTCCACTAAAAAATAGAAAGAAATGATCTGGACGACTAAAAATATACATATAGAAAAAATTAGCCGGGCATGGTGGCACATGCCTGTAGTCCCAGCTACTCAGGAGGCTGAGGCAGTAGGATCGCTAGAGCCCAGGAGTTTGAGGTTGCTGTGAGTTAGGCTGACGCCACGGCACTCTAGCCCAGGCAACAGAGTGAGACTCTGTCTCTAAATCAATCAATCAATCAATCAATCTTGGCCATACCTAGTATGGGAAAATTAGACTTTAGTCAAGCATCAGTGTTATTCCCTTGACCTAAGGAAAGCACCACTTACGGGGTATGGGAATAAAATCAGAAGCAACGGTAAATGTTTTGGTGTTGCAGTATTGACAGTAAATGAAAGGCCTCAGGATGGTGCTGATACAACAGGAAGAGTTATGAGTTTCAATTCAGTACAGCTGCCAGAGCAGGAATTTCCAAATTGTACTAACTGAAGGCAGACAAAAAAATTAGCAGAACGGAATGGTCTTTTGCAACTGATAAACATATTGTTTGCTGAAGTGGTAGTCTTCGCAAACTCTAAGAAAAATGGGGCAGCAAGAGACCTATACTTTCCAAGTACCATACACATTTAAAGAACCATATTTTTGGCCAGGCATGGTGGCTCATGCCTGTAATCCTAGCACTTTGGGATGTTGAGGCAGGAGGATCGCTTGATGGTGGGGCATGCCTGTAGTCAGGAGGCTGAGGCGGGAGGATAGCTTGAGCCCAGGAGTTTGAGGTTGCAGCGAGCTATGATGACGCCACTGAACTCCAGCCTGGGCCACAGAGTGAGACCCTGCCTTTAAAAAAAAAAAAAAAAGAAAAAAAGAACCATATTTTGATCTGGAGATATTCTTGTTTTGAGACATGGCCCTACTCACTGAATCCCAGCAAAGCTATACCAAATAACTTTGCCTCAACTTCATAGTTAGATTCAACTTCCATGCCTGCACAACCGTCCTTCAGGAGCCTAGAGCTTTAGAAAACCTTAGAGTCATGGACTCCTATACTAAAAAAGGTCATCTTGTCCAAACTTCGGCTTACTGCAAGTATCATGCCTCAGGGATACCTGGCAGAAATTCACTCTCCTCTACTTGAATACTACCAGTGATGAGGGACACCACCTCATTTACAAACACTATGTTTGCCAGCAATCAGCTTCATTGTCCCAACATTCTAGTCCTTTGAAAAATGTTTCTTGTACTCAGTTGAAATGGGCTTCCTCACTTTCAACTTCCTATGCTATCACTCCCCATTCAGCCTCACCCGATAACCTCATCTCCAGCTTCACGGAGAAAGCAGAGGAATTCCTCGAGCTACCTGCTTCCTCTCCCCACCACAAATATACCTGTACAAGCCCCTACCTGGATCTCCTCTCCCTCCAGACATGAGGGCAGGGGTGTGTCCCTCCTCCAGCCTAAGACCATCCTGTGTTCACCCTTCTTAGGACCTTCATTCATTCGCCTGCATTCATTCACTGTTTATTAAGCCACTATTCCGGGACAGACAACATATGAGGAGTTAGGGCTGAGAACAGTGCCTGACACATTGGTGCTAAATAAATACTTGTTGAGTTAATGAATGAATGAAGTCACACCTTGAACTACCAATTTTCCCCTTTCAATTTATTGGCCCTTTCACTTCATCATAAAAATACAATTGTGGTATTCCCATTCTAAAATTAAAAGACTTCCTTTGGTCCTACTGGTCTCCACCAGCTACCAGCCTCTGCTTCCCTTCAGAGGAAGAATCTGGGAAGAGCAGTCAACCACCATTTGCTTCTCTACTTCATATCACGTTTACTACCTAAGCCACAGCTTCTGACCCCATCATGCCACTGAAACAACTCACCAAATCCAAAAGACGATTTTCAGCCCTTAATTTATTTAACTTCCCAAATAGTAGTAGTAGTCTTCACAATCTAATCATGAGAAAACATCAGACAAACTCTGACCATTACTATTTTTAAAAAGATGAAATAAAAAAGTAGATATAGAGCCAGGTGCGGTGGTACGTGCCTATAATCCCAGCTACTTGGGAGGCTGAGGTGGGAAGATCGGCCTGAGGATGAGGCTTGAGGCCAGGAGTTTGAGACTAGCCTGTGCAACACAGCTAGACCCTGTCTCACAAAAAAAAAAAATAAAAAGATACAAATGGAAGTTCTAGTATATTTTCCTGGCATCCAAATAGATCACCTTGCATACTCTACTTTGGAGATCTGAGGGCTCCATTCTCGACCCTCACTGCTTTTCTAGTCTACATCTCTCTCCCTGGCTGACTCTATCTACTTTAAGACTGCAAACACCAAAAACACACTGATGGCTCCCAGATTTTTATTTCCAGCCTAGATTTCCCTTGAGCCTTAGACCTACACACCCAACAGTCAGCTGAACATTTCCTTCTAAATCCCATGGGTCCTTCAAACCCAACAGGTTCAAAACTGAATTCGCCATCTTTCCACATGCTTCTCCTGTATTCTTGATCTTGAAGGATGACACCACTTCCCAGCTGGCAGCTGGAACCAGCCATCTTTAAATCCTTCCTCAGCACCACAGCCAATTACCCACTGAATCTGTTGATCTTTTTTTCTTATTATCTCACAAATCCTTTCCCTTCCATGTCCCGTACATACTCCTCAGCCCTCACCAGGTTTGCTAGAACTGACTGCCTTATGACCCGTCATGCCACTCTCCGATCCAGCCTTCCCATCACTTTTTAAAAATATAGCTTTGTTCGCTCATCCTTGTTCTTAAATGCCTTCACGCACTGCCCAAAGCCTTCCAGGCAAAATCCAGAACATAACACCCAAGGCACCTCACTACCCTTATTTCTGGGATCTCCTCGACTTAACCCCTATGCATTCCAGCCCCACCAAACTATTTGCCCTTTTGCTCTCACATCTCTGTGCTTTTACACATGCTGTTCTGGCTCAAATGCCTTTTCTTCCCACCTCAACCTTTCACATATTTGCCCCGGGAGGCACCTCCCCTGGGGAAATTTCCCTCGGCCTACCAATCTGGGCTAGAGGGTAAGTGTCCTTCCCTCTGGGAACTCCACCGCAGTGTGCTATGATCTTCTATGAAGGGAAGATGGAATCACTCAATTGAAAAAAAAGACAGTGGGTCCTGTTTTTGCCCTTGGGGGTATCAGTGACCAAATCAAGTGCCTGTTCTACATGATATCCCTTCGAATTCCATGTGTTTGCCCTTGGCCTTTCCTCTTCAGGCTCAATATCTGAATTTCTTCATGTACTCCTCATGACACGGTATTCATAACCGTAGTTCCCCTCCTTTCTCTCTAGTTCCCTTGTTCTCTCTCTTGTTCAGTAACACTGTTCTAAAGGATTACTATTTTTTCCTCAAATAGCGAAGTCAGAGCTCTTAAAGATGTCTTCCATTACATCACATTTAGTCATTGTGGAAAATAATAACTTAACCTCATCTGACAAGACCAAGCAACGCCGAAGCTGACAGGATCAGATTCTCGGTCTGTAGAAACTAGACTATTCTAGCAAGGAAAGCATGTTCAAAGCATGTACAGAAGCAATTGTTCTATCTCAGACCAAAAACAAACAAAAAAACCTCAATGAATCAAAATATTATCAGTCATAACATTAAAACATGGACTTTTAATAGACAGATGTTCAGTTAAACCACAGTATCAAAGGGAAGATTTTTTAAATTTCGAAAGCTCAATTAAAATTAAAAATTTCCCCAAAGTATCTGGGTAGATCAGAATGACCTTTCCGGGGCCAGAAACAAACAAACAAAAAAATAGAAAGAAACAAAGAACCCTAAAACTTTTGGGACATGAAAACAAATGTAACTATCATCAACACACAATCCTGGGCACCTCCAGGGATGGAGATCTGCCGATTTCAAGAACATCACTGGTCTGTATTTGTACCTTACGCAGAAGGAAATCGCCATTTCAAAAGCAGAACCTCCAAGCACCTCACAGGACAGAGGCTCAGGTTTCCCATAGGTTTTTAACTGACACAGTGGGGACCACAACACCCATTCCTCCAAATTGTTCACTACTGTCTGTGCCCCCAGTCGCAGTCCCCATCACTCCCACGTGCTCACATAGTAAAAGCGTTAACCGTGCTACGACACAGAAAATGGAAAAGGCCCACACTTTGGCGCCATTGATCTGGGTTCAAATCCATCTTTGCTACTTACTACCTGTTTGGTGTTGGGTAATTTATTTAGGCTTGATCACTCTTCTAAATGAAGATGATACTCTCTTCTAAGGATTGCTGTAAAATGAAATGCATTACCACATGATACACAGTAAGAAGCCAAACATTAGCTGACTTCCACTTCTCTTGCTGAATGCTAGGGAACCTAGGTTCCCCTTAGAAAGCTACCATTTACTGACATGTGACCCTAAGGACATGACTCATCCTAGTTTCCAAATCCTTAAAATTGGGAAGTGTGACAAACTATTGAGAGGTGCTTTGTATTCGCCTTAAGAAATAATTACATAAAAACAATGTCTCCATCTCAACTTTTGCATCCTGAAATACATATAAGGGAGGAGAAGGGATTTCACCGATTGTTGATGGCAACAACTAGACATGAAGACACCATACAAACGCAAAAAATCGCGGCAGCCAGTGGCACCTAAGAAGGCTGCCTTCTCTTCTTCCCAGAGGACTGCGGTTCAACACTTCATTGAGAAATGCACCCCGGTCCTCCGAAGGGCCTCTCGAGCCGGAAGAGGCCAGGCTGACAAGAGGTCGGGGGCACGGCTGGCGAACCAGTCGTCCTCAAAGAGGCGGAGGGTGGAGGCCGGCCCAGGACTCCCCCAACCCCACCACGCAGCCCAGCCCCAGGCCCGGCGGCCGCTCAGGCCGCGCAGCCACAGGCTGATCCGGAGGAGACGCCGAGAGGGAGGCAGCTGAGGCGAGGCCGCCACTGGCTGCCTGCACTGCGGCACCTGCCCCGCTGCCACCCTCCCGCGCCCGCCCCCGACCTCCAAGCCCAGTGGCATAGGGCCTCCAGAACACGCCCAGGCCGCCCTCCGGCTCCTCACCCGCCACCAGCAAGGACAGGAGCACGACGAACAGAGCCATGGTGCCACGGCGGCCGCAGCAGCGCGGGGCGACACGGAGTGGGCCGGCGGGACACAAACCACCACCCCAGCGCGAGGGATTGACGCGCTCGGGCTCGTCCGGACTTCCGGAGCCCGCCCCTTCGTCGCCTCCACCGCCTTCTCCACCAATCGCCAGCTACGCCGCGGCTACGGGAGAGACGAAGCCCGAGAAACGTCAGCCTGATGGGCGGGGCCTAAAGTAATGGATGGAAGGCATTGCCAATGGTAGGCAGCAATTAAAAAAGCCGGGCAGTCCCGCCCCTCCAGTCCGCGAAGACGGGTCACGAGATGGAGGGTAGGGCGGGTGGTCAGAGGGAGTGACAGAGCCAGTCGAGGGGTCCCGAGAACGCACGGGATGGGGCTGTCTCTCGGGTGCAGACCTTTTTGTTAGTGTCGAGTGACGGTCTGCAACCCGGGTGCCTGTCTTTCCGGGTCGTGTGCCTCCGCCCCCTTATGGATGCCAGCTGTGAAAGGCGGGGCTGGTTCAGGTTTTGCTCTAACAAGAACACAGATGCTGAGCACCTGCTGGGAGGAAGCCAGGCGACTCGGGGAACCCCTGCCCTCCACTTAGGGTGCCAGATAAAACACAGGCCGCCCAGTTAAATTTGAATTTCAGGCCGGGCTCAGTGGCTCACGCCTGTAATCCTAGCACTCTGGTAGGCCAAGGCGAGAGGATTGCTTGAGGCCAGGAGTTCGAGACCAGCCTGAGCAACATCGCAAGACCCCATCTCTACAAAAAAAAATAAAAAATTAGCTGGACACAGTGGCTCCCGCCTGTAGTCCCAGCTACGGGAGGCTGAGGGCAGGAGGATCACTTGAGCCCAGGAATTAGAGGCTGCAGTGAGCTATGGTCATGCCACTGCACTCCAGCCTGGGCAACAGAGCAAGACCCTATTTCTAAAAAAAAAAAAAAAAAAAATTTCATATAAACAATGAATATTTTCAGTATGTTGCAAACACTTTATGGGACATACTTATACAAAAAAAGTATTCATTGATTATCTGGAATTCAAATATAACTGGGCATCCTTCACTTTGATTTGCTAAATCTGGCAACCATACCTCCAAAGACTTTCTGATATATGAAAAGTGATGGGACAAAAAATTAGTTAACTACTTCATACATTCACTCAATTTCCAATCTGGGCGAGGTGTTCTCTGAGGATATCTAAGGGCTAAGCATACTAATTAGGCTAGGATCCTCCCTTCCCACAGTTCATAATCGTTTGCCTGTGACGTGGGACAAGGGGTGACACAGTATAGCATCTGTGGTCAGAAAGTGATGCCCTAGCCCATGACATTGAAAAATGGTTACGGTTTCCATCTAGGTCAAGGATAGGGGGTGGGAAGATTTTTCCAGCAACAACTGTAAGGTATGGCAGGGAGAAACCTCCGTCAGGTAGAGCATTAACTGTTTAGTTTGACCAAAGAGATTATATGGGAGAGGGGGACACAGAGAGCTAAAACTCTCAGGGACATATTTATTGAGGATCTTGAATTGTACATAAAAGAACTACACTTTATTTGATAGGAAATGGGGAGTCATTGAAGGTGTTTGAGCATTGTTGAATGCACAATGTAGGACAGACTTGTTGGGGGAAAAATGCCTTACTGTTTCCTCAGTTCCCAGTCTCCATTTTCTTCTTGGAAAGGAGGGCAGAATAAAGGTAAGTAGGTTGAAAGCAGTGACCCCAGGAGTTCCCCAGGTAGCAGACCTACCCTAGGAAAAACTTGCCCAAGCAAAAACTAGAATTGGAAAAACACTTCCGGGCCGGGTGCAGTGGCTCAGGCCTGTAATCCTAACCCTCTGGGAGGCTGAGGCGGGAGGATTGCTCGAGGTCAGGAGTTCTAGACCAGCGTGAGCAAGAGCAAGACCCCATCTCTACAAAAAAAATAGAAATTAGCTGGACAACTAAAAATATATATAGAAAAAATTAGCCAGGCATGGTGGCACATGCCTGTAGTCCCAGCTACTCGGGAGGCTGAGGCAGGAGCATCCCTTGAGCCCAGGAGTTTGAGGTTGCTGTGAGCTAGGCTGACGCCATGACACTCTAGCCTGGCAACAGAATGAGACTCTGTCTCCAGAAAAAAGAAAAACACTTCCCAAATACTCAATTTGAACTTTCCGGAACCCACTATGCTTACCGAAGCCATTCTCAAGTTAGGGAATGGAGTCTGGATTTCATCACTCAACTTTGGGAAACAGGAAACTTTTAACTCTCGAATATGCATTTTTCCAGAGGAGAATTTGCATAAATGTGACCTTAAAGAAATCTGAAAGGAAGAAGAGAGATTTTTCCATTAGGAATGTGAAATTATTAGAACCAAAATGTCTAAAGCAGCTAATTTCCAAAACATCAACTCTGACATGACTGACTTGAAAAAATTTAATCATTTTTCTAAAAATTCATTTTTAAGTACGATGAATTCACTTCTCTTCACATCAACTAAAATGTCATTCTTTGTCCATCTTGCTGCATATCCTAGAACAGGTTCTGAACCACAGGCTCTGTGGGAGCTTATCTAAATTAACCTTATTTAGGGACATAATCAGCTAAAAGCGGAGCAGAGTAGAGCTCCTGCAGTTTCACCAAGCCTAAAGAAGCAGGGAAATCAGTGAATTTTTCTGTTCTTAAAAGAGTTCTAGGACATTCTTATTTCTTTGAATTTGAGGAAGACCAAAAATATTGTAAATAGATTAGAATATAAAATAAATCCCTCCCCCCCACCAAGAAAACCTCACAATTTTACAACCTCTCATACTCTGTTTATGTCTTGGGAACTAACATCCCTTTTCAGGCTAAGGGTGAATAGCTTATCCTTTACATCTAAGACCCCTTTTCACCTGAAGTCTCAAAGGGCAATGCTGCTCCCTATAGCGTTGGAATTTAGCAAGATAAACACTGTAGGAAGCCTTCTTGTTGCATAGATTGAGAGATTGAAACCTAGGGAAGGGCACATACTCAAGGTCACATTCTGAATCGTCAGCAGTTCTGCTTTATGAATGCAGCCCTTCTGATTCAGTCTTTACTGCTCAGTAAACAACCCGTGATGTGCGGTTAACTTTTCCATTGAAGCATTTAGAGGTGAATGTGTGTGTGTGGCAAGATAATACAGTATTTGAAGTTATGACCCCATTTGTTAGCCTAAAAGAAGCCTCCCCTTCCCCCCCAGGCCAAATAGGCAAGACTGCAGCCATCCATTGCCCTCTGGGAAGGATTCACAGAGGAGAACCAGAAAACAAAGATGTCAAATTCTTGGCTCTTGAATTTCAAAACTAGAGGTCCAGTTGCAAGATGTGAAAGAATACATAGTGCTCACTTCGGCAGCACATATACTAAAATTGGAAGGATGCAGAGATTAGCATGGTCCCTGCACAAGGATGATATGCAAATATCATCATGAAGCAACCCGTATTTTTAAACCAAGGAAGAGTCAGAGGAGACGGACAAAGATATGGGATTTGGTCTCTTTGACTAATCACCTAAAGAACCAACTCAGCCAGCTTTATTTGCAAAACAAGGAAATAAAGCCTTACTTCTCTTAAAAAAAAACATAATTCCATTTGCTTCCCTAACCCTGCCTACCCACTCCCCAATTAATTCCAGCAGTGAGTTCCGAGTGATCCCAGAGTGAGCTTGTTGACACAGCCTGGTCTCTGCAAATCAGCCATCTGGGAGCCCTGTGGGGGCCAAGATCATGCTACGCCCCTCAGACCATGCAGCCTCTGTTACATTAAAATGAAGAATTTCTGTTCTTTGGAAGACACCATATATAGTATGGAAAGGTGGGGGAGGGGGAGAGTAGCTTTACAATGCAGAAACCTGACAAACACTATCTCAGAGAGGTGATCAAGGTCAACATCAACAGTGATCAGTCACTTTGACAGTGTGTACCCTTGATGCAATGTGATGAGAATGGCATTTCACCTCTGTGATCTTCCTCCCCAAAGCCCATAACCCCAGTCTAATTATGAGAAAAACATCAGACACATGCCAGTAGAGAGGCATTCTATAAAATATCTGACCACTACTCCTCAAAGGTCATCAAAAACAAGGGAAGTCTGAGAAACTGTTACAGCCGAGAGGAGCCTAAGGAGACATGATTACTAAATGCAATGAGGTGTCCTGGGTGGGATCCTGCAACAGAAAAAAGGGCAATCTGAATAAAGTATGGACTCTAGCTAATAATAATGTATCAATATTGGTGTATTAATTGTGACGAATGGGCCATACTAATGTTAATAATAGGGAAAATTGGGTGCAGGGTATATGGGAACTCTCTGTACTATCTTCTCAATTTTTCTATAAATCTAAAACTGTTCTTTAAAAAAAAAAAGACACCATAAAGTAAGTAAAAATACAAGCCACAAAATGGGAAAAGATAAATTGTATCCAGAATATATAAATCACCCCTACAAATCAATAAGAAAAGACCACCTGATAGAAAAATGTGCTACGGACTTGTGCAGGAACTTTACAAAACAGGAAATCCAAAGTCCAGTAAATATATAAAAAGATGCTCAGCTTCATTAGTAGTTAGGGAAATGCAAATCTGAAACCATGGGACATCACAGCACACCACTAGATTGGCAAAAGTTAAGAAGCCTGACCACGTCTAGCATAGGCAAGGATTGTGAATCAACTGAAACTCTCACACCATGCTGGTAGGAGTAGAAATTGGTGCAATGATATTGGAGAATATTGCCTAATCTATTAAAGTTGAAGATATACATACCCTATAAGCCAGCAGTTCCACTCCTTGGAATAAATACTATAGGAATGTGCACTTATATGTGCCAAAATACATGTACTAGAATGTTCCTAGGCCAAGCGCAGTGACTCGTGCCTGTAATCCTAGCACTTGGGGAGGTCGAGGCAGGAGGATTGATGGAGGACAGGAGTGCAAGACCAGCCTGGGCAGCATAAAAAAATGAAATAAGAAAAAATTAGCTGGGTGTGGTGGCATGCACCTGTAGTCCTAGCTACTCTGGAAGCTGAGGTGGGAGGATGGCTTGAGAGCACAGCAGGAGTTTGACGTTACAGTGAGCTGTGATTGTGCCACTGCACTGCAGCCTGGGTGTCAGAGCAAGACCCTGTCTCTTAAAAAAAAAAAAGCGTATGTTCCTAACAGCGCTGTTTGTTAATAGCCAAAAACTGGAAGCAATTTAAATGTCCATTAACAATAGAATGGATAATAAATTGTGGTATATGTCATATAGTGGGATACTATACCACAATGAAAATAAATACAAATATATATAAATACCATATTATCTATAATTACATTATATATAATATGAATAAGAAACCAACAATATGATTCCATTTATTAAAATGTTCAACTTGAGAGGCTGGGGCAGGAGGATTGCTTGAGCCCAAGAGTTTGAGGTTGCAGTGAGCTATGATCATGCCACTACAGTCCAGCCTGGGGGATAGAGTGAGACCCTGTCACTGAAAAAAAAAAAAAAAAAAAAAAAAGTTCGTGTTCATTTTCTGATTATCCATATTCTGAACATTGATAGTGTATGTTCATTTTTGTGTTATATTTTACAATAGAAAGATTTTAAAAATCTAGTTTGCTTTTTTGAAACTTGAGGTGCCACCTCCCTTTGACTTGGTAGAAATTATCTGTATGTGGTTTCAATTTATGTTTGGAGAATCTTATGTTTACAAAACACGTCTTCAGTGAGTATGGAAGTTTTCAAAGAAAGGCCAGTGTTGTGGTTGGCATGCTAATGGCTGTCTTCCAAGAGATCTTAGAGGTGGTATCTACCATGAGAATTCACCATGGGGCAGAAGCCAGTTCTTGGCCTTCCACCCTGAGAACCCCAGTTCTTGTCAGTGTCTCAGAGTGAATCCAACTGGATGACATTGACCCAAAATAATAAACTCATGAGATCTTAATGTTGCGAATGGCAGTTTGTTCATTTACAGTGAGATATATAAGTATGTGGTAGTCTGCATATTCATGTCAACCTGGTTAGTGTATTCTTTCCAAAAAACACAAGTGACACAGGACTCCCAGTTGCTCAAAATAGACTTGGTGAGTATATACTGCAAATATTTAATGTATTAGGCTCTGTTTTACCCATCTCCACCGCTAGAATGTACCCACTGGGCAGACTGGATATTTATATCAGATTGACAGGACACTGTAATAAGCCATCTTTTTTGGGGTGACTGCATGAACCACACCTTGCCATTCATGAGAGCTTCCCACCCCCTTCCATGATCTCTGTAGTCCAGTCTGTACTTTAGGAGACCACCTCCCTGGCACACTGAACCGGGGGTGGTCACGTGACCCAGACTGGGCCAATAGGCTTATGGGCTTCTCTATCCTAGAATTCTGGGGTTGGGATGCTAGTGATGCTAGTGATTCTTTTATAACACTTGAACAGGGAGACCTGTGAGTCACCATCTTTTGCCACATACTCAGAGGTGGAGAAGCTGGGCTGCAGAAAGAGAGGAGTCTCTGAAGCAAACATCCAGAAACGAGTAGACAGGGAAGACCAGATGTGTCTGCAGTTTCTGCCAGCTTTGAAATTCTTCATTCTCACCCCTGGGGAGACTCAATTGCATTCCCTGACTTAGAAATATGTATGACACCCCAGAATACTTATCATTCGACCTCCTCTTTTTTTAAAAAAAAAATTGTTTCTAATCGTGGTAAAATACATATAACATAAAATTGACCATGTTAATCATTTTAAGTGGCATTAAGTACATTCACGTTGTTGTGCAGCCATCGCCACCATCCATCTCCAGAACTCTTTTCATCCTGCAAAACTGAAACTCTGTACCCATGAAACAATAATTCCCCGTTTTCCTGTTCCCCCAACCCCTGGCAGCCACCATTCTGCTTTCTGACTCTAGGAATTTGACTATTCTAGATACCTTGTATGAATGAAATCATACAGTCTTTGTCTCTTTGTGACGGGCTTATTTCACTTAGTGTAATGTCCTCAAGGTTCATCCATGTCGTGGCATGTGTCAGAATCACCTTCCTTTTTCAGGCTGAATAGTATTCCATCACGTGGGCCTATCAGATTTTCTTTACCCATTCATCCGTTGATGGGCACATGGGTTGCTTCCCCCTTTCGGCGATTGTGGATAATGCTGCTGTGAACACAGGTGTGCTGTATCTGAGTCCCTGCTGCTCGTCCACTTTCATTTTATTTTATTTTTTTTCTCTCAGGCTCCTTATTTCATGCTTCCACTGACAAACCTCTGCCTTCTGACTGGTACATCCTTTTCTTAAGGTCAGTCAATACTTTTGACCAAACAACAGCAAAATCATAATGGCTCAAAAGGCATTCAATATCTTTGAGGCGACTGTGTGGCCATTGTGTTATCTAAAACATGTCACAGGCCTGGCACGGTGGCTCACGCCTGTAATCCTAGCACTCTGGGAGGACGAGGCGAGTGGATCATTTGAGCTCAGGAGTTCGAGACCAGCCTGAGCAAGAGTGAGACCCTGCCTCTACTAAAA
Source organism: Indri indri (assembly GCA_004363605.1). Lineage (NCBI taxonomy): Eukaryota > Metazoa > Chordata > Mammalia > Primates > Indriidae > Indri > Indri indri. Next base: position 2,085 of record RJWJ010009662.1, on the reverse strand, counting down.
CAGACGAAATTAGCTGGCTGTGGTGGCGCATGCCTCTAGTCCCAGCTCTTCAGGAGGCTGAGACAGGAGGCTCGCTTGAGCCCAGGAGTTTGAGGTTGCTGTGAGCTAGGCTGACGCCATGGCACTCGCCTGGGCAACAGAGTGAGACCCTGTCTCAAAAATAAATAAATAAGTAAAACATGTCACATACATAGATTAACACTTAGAAGGTGTGCTAGAAACTCAGCATTCATTTCTACCCGCTCCCCTGGTTCCTCCCATATCTCAGGGGCTGGAAAGCTAAAAACTATGTTATCCAGACTCGGTTGCACTAGAATTTTCTGCATGCAATTTAGATTTCACTGATGAGATGCCCTTGTGTGATATTTTGGAATGCATAAGTATGACAGAGGCCATTCTCCCTCCTCCGTGGTGCTGGCGAACAGGATCAGACCCACACGTGCGTGTTTGAGGGGCTGGACTCCACATCCCGGTGTGTAGTCACAGTAGCGGGATATGCAATTGTGGTACCAAAGTGGCAGCTTCCTGATTTCTGGGTTGCAGCTAAGGTCGTGTGATTTTGAAACCAATAGCCCAGGGACAGTCCCCTGACTTCTGCTCTCCTGGCCCTTCTAGTGATTTTGTAAGTACCTTAAATTCTCAGTATGAAATCTTTCTGCTTGAAATATTTTGCTTGTCCTGATTAAACCCTGACCGAAGCAGAGATCTTATTTCCAAGTTTTAGTGAGCACTTCATCTCACTGAGCCACTGGATACTGGCTCCAGTGACTTTGGGATAGTTCCTCCTAACCCCTCTGAAAAAACCTGAGCGAAAGCACTGTGTCCTATGACTCTATGGTGATAGAAATCAGAATATTCATTATCTCTGAGGTTGAGGGGGGCAGACTTGGAAGGGGCACAAGGGAACTTTCCAGGGTTCTGGAAGTGTTCTGTATCTTGATCTGGGTGGTAGTCACATGGCGGGTATACACAGGTGAAGATGTAAATTCATGCATGTTACCATGTACAAATTATAACTGAGAAATTTTTAGAGTATTCTCAGTTTGCATCTAATAGATGAGCATATTTTAACTCGCATGAGTAGAAAACGTTATTTGTTAATTTGTTCACACACCTATTCATTCATTCCTTTATCCAATATTGTGTGTTTACAATGCGCTCTGTGAACCTTGGGCCCTGCTAACTTAGAGCTGAATCTTAGGGAAATAAGATGAGAATTTATGTCCCATTTAAAGGGTTAAAGAAGAAAAAGTTTATTTCCCCACGGTTCAGCTCCAGGTTAGCAGGGATCAGGGTTCGCAGAAGCACATTGTAAACATACAACATTGGATGAATGAATGAATGAATGAACAGATTAATAAATGGTGATTTTTTTTTTTTTTTTGAGACAGCTCACAGCAACCTCAAACTCCTGGGCTCAAGCGATCCTCCTGCCCCAGCCTCCTGAGTAGCTGGGACTACAGGCATGCGCCACCATGCCCGGCTAATTTTTTCTATATATTTTTAGTTGTCCGATTAATTTCTTTCTATTTTTAGTAGAGACGGGGTCTCGCTCTTGCTCAGGCTGGTCTCGAACTCCTGAGCCCAAACAATCCGCCCGCCTCGGCCTCCCAGAATGCTAGCATTACAGGCGTGAGCCACTGTGCCCGGCCTTAAATGATGATTTTTATTCATATGTGAACTATAAAATGGAGGGAATCTTCTGGTAGTGAAGGGATCACAGTAAGTTCAATTTCCGGATAATTTCAAAGGTAAGGACAGGGCAAGACCACATCTCCGCCACAACTTTTCTCAAGACCGTCTCTGGAGGGCGACAGGAGCTTATTGGGATGCTTGACCACCTGAGCAGGCCCTCGGTCCCCTATTTCCCCCACCTGCTCCCCTCCTGTCTTTTCTGCCTCCCCCATTCTGCTTTGAACCCATGGACTGCCCCTCACTCTTTCTCTTGGCCACACCCCGACTCCCTGTCCTTCCAGGTCTTCTTCTGGGGCGTGTGGCTGCCCACCTTCCCTTCCTATAAGGGGCTGCCCTTTGCTGCTGGGGAAATTCCCCTGGCCCTGGGGAATGGCTCTCAGCTGGGCCCAC